>CAJUYH010011205.1:0-11325 GCA_910591685.1 Galerucella tenella
GCCTCGATCACATGGTGAAGAGGCCGAAGATCAAGGATCACCTCCATCGCAACAGTTGGTGTAGTTCTCATGCAGCCAGTTGCCCCCAAACTGACCACCCTTTGAAGGCGTGCCAGTTGCGATCTAGCCGTGACCAAGGTTACCCTCGGCCACCAGACCAGAGCCGCATATGTGAGCATAGGCAGCATAATCACTCTATAGAACCATATGATCGTTTTGGGGGTCAGTCCCCACCTCGGACCAATGGCTCTCCTACAGGCCCAATACGTGTTTGTCACCTTGCTTAGGCGACTATCAAGATGAGCCTTCCATGTCAGTGATTTATCAAGGATCACTCCTAGATACTTCACCTGTTCAACCACCGGCAGTGGTACTCCGTCAAGATTTAGACCCTCAGGTCTTATACCTCTCTTTTTGGTGAAAGCAACTATCTCAGCCTTGTCAGGATTAACTGCAAGTCCGTGTTCGTTACACCACCCATGTACCCTATTCAGAGCCCTTTGCATGAGGTCCCTGAGAACGGTAATGTGCCTTCCAACAACAAGGACAACGATATCATCGGCATACCCAATCGTTAGAAAGCCCTCACCGTTTAAAAGGGTTATTAGCTCGTCAATGACTAGGTTCCACAATGTGGGCGAAAGAACACCCCCTTGCGGACATCCCTTAGCGACGATTACTTTTGCCACATGGTCTTTCCATGTGGCCTCTACTGTACGGTTGCACAACATGGCCCCAAGCCAGTGAGTGATCATTGGCTCTATTCCATGATTTGCCGCAGCCCTACACATGGATCCTACAGGGGTGCTGTCAAACGCCCCTTGTATATCCAAGAAAGCTCCCAGGGCGATCATGCCATTTTCCAGCGCCTTCTCCACTTGAGTTACCAGTTGGTGTAAGGCACTTTCAGTTGACTTGCCACACCTAAAAGCATGTTGGTTGTTGTGCAAAGGATACCTAAGCCCAACCTTTTCCTTTATGTATCGATCAGCCACCCTCTCCAGTGTTTTCAGCACAAAGGATGTTAGGCTAATGGGTCTAAAGGATTTAGCCACCGTATATGTGGTACGACCCAGCTTGGGTATGAAGACGACTTTCACCTGCCTCCACTGTTCAGGGACATACCTGCGTGCCAAACAAAAAAAAAAAAAAAAAAACAGAATTGTGCCAACGGCCTCCCAGCCTTGTTGAAGCAAAGCCGGGAAGATTTGGTCTTTCCCCGGAGACTTGTATGGTCTGAATGACCGTATCGCCCAAGTACTCCGCTCGTATGTGACTATTTCTTTTGCTAGAAGATAGTCCTCTTTACATGGTCGCTGTATACCTACATATCCCATGTCAGGACACTCCCGCTCGATTCCCTCACAACCGGGGAAGTGTGTCTCCAGTAGATGCTGCAAGGTATCCACCGGGGTTTCGGTGAAAACACCCGGTGCGGCTTCCATGCAGCCTAGAGCGCTGTCCGGTGATTTCGTTAAGATCCGGCGCAGCCTTGACATTTGAGGTACCGAGACGATATCCTCACAGAAGGCCCGCCAGGCATCTCTTCGAGCCAACCTGACCGCACTCTTGTACTCATTTCGTTTCTGGCGGTATTGCTCCCAATCCAGATCCGACTTTGTCTTCCTAGCCCTATTAAATAGGCGCCGGGTATGTTGCCGTAGCGAATCCAAAGACTTGTTCCACCATTTGTGGCCCTTACCCTCCTTCCTCGTTTTTTCGGCGCAGTTTTCTTCATATGACGAGACAATAATCGAGCCCAGCTCCGCTATGGCCCAATCGATCTCATCATTATTGCTAAAGTTCCTAGGGAAACCGCCAAGCCTCCTTGCGAGATCCAGTTTATACCGTTCCCAGTTGGTAGTCTTGGGGTCCCTATACTTGATTGATTGTTCCTCAACAGCAACCCTGTAACTGAAACAAATGTAACTGTGATCCGACAATGACGGATCATCATTAACATGCCAGTCCTTCACCATACTTACAACGGTACTTGACGCAAGCGTCACATCCAGGACTTCAGCCCTAATCCTATTTCGGAATGTTGGTTTCGTCCCTCGGTTGAGTAGTTGCAAGTCAGTGGTACCTAGATAGTCAAGCAAAGCCACTCCCCTGCTATTGACGCCTGTGCTGCCCCACATAGTGTGGTGCGCATTGGCATCACAGCCAATAAGAAGTGGCAGGTTCCTGACCACGCAGTATTCCACCGCCTTGCGAAACTCCTCAGTAGGTGGTAGTTCTGGTGAGTCATAAGGCAGGTAAGCAGAGCATACCACTAAGCTATGCCTAGTACCATTCCTGCCCAGGACGTCCACTCTCACCGCTACTAAATCCCTGAAACAAAGTTCCTTTATTAGTATTGCACTTACACTGGAGTGCGTAGAAATGCAAACTCTGGGATTAGGTTCACCCACTGCATAGAATAAACTACGCCCGGGTGTGCCTAAGCCTCGCACATGACCTTTATACACCCATGGTTCTTGTATGAGGCATATGCCTGTCTGCAGCTTTGCCATCCTCTGCGCGAATACTCCTGCAGCGGCACGGCAATGCTGCAAGTTAATCTGTGTAAATTTCAAGGCCCCTTCAACAGACATCGAGAATCTATAGAGGTACCTCCTTACCCATTGTTAAATTACTCCGGGGTAGTCTCCGTAGTTCCCGAGAAGGTAATTTTAACCTTCCCGAGCCCATACCGGATTTCCCCCTTCGTAAGGTTGAGTGCCCCCACCGATCGAGGATCGAGCCCCAATACAATGTTCTGCCTCAAAGAGGCAGCATCCCATCGGGAGGCCCGAATCACCCACCCTTCAGTCCTCAGGGTCGGATTACCAATCCTGATCCTTCTGAGGACCTCTTGGGGAGGAGACTCGATCGGCGCTGGCACCCATACCATTGCCTTTTTGAGTTGTTCAAGGGCCGACTGCTCAATGATTTTGAGCGCCAGTCCCTCCTTCTTGATTTTACTAGCAGCCACTTTGAGCCAAGCCAGAGAGCCCCCATCCGCACAGGTCACCATAACGGCTCCCCGAGCAAACGAGTGTCCCTCAAAACTTGGCACAAATGAGGCGCCAGTCTTGTACATATCCTCATGCAATTGCGCGAGGATATGCGCATACTGCTCCCTGGTGAGCAGATTGTCTGGGTAGCCATCGCGGATGATGGCCACCTTGAGGTCGCTGCTTGCAGCTTCCCCGTACGACTTCCGCTCACCGGGGACCGTGCATACCTTCTTGGAAGCCTGCCTGGCCTCTGGTGGCGTGTTATGCACCCGAGGCCTCTTGGCTCCCCCTTTGCTGACATCAAGCTTAACCCCGCTGGGACCAGCATTGTCATGCGTGTCCCGGCTTGGTGGTGCTGATGTCACCTCTTTACAAGGGCCAGTTGGGCCACCTTTCGGTATCCCTTCTGTCGCCCTTGCAGCCCTTCTTCTTCTTTTCTCGGCACCGCAAATAGATTTGCGGTGCCTTTTCGTTCTTTCAGGTGATGGGGCAGTTGTTCCCGGCATAGCCTGAGCCCTCACCGCTCCCATCATCTGATCGTCTTCATCTTGTTTGGGGGACCCGGTTTCAGGGCACCTCTCAGGAGCCTCTTTCGTAAGGGCCCTATATAGGTCGCCCATCTCAAGAGTCTCCCCAGAGGTCCCTTCCTCCTGAGCCCTCCCCTCTTCTTTATTATTTGGTGAGTCCATATAGATCCCACGAGTAGCAAGGGAAATCTTGGTCCACCTCCGCAGAGCCCCGCATGCGGAGGTAAGGCTACCTACAATGGGGTTTCGCCCAGTTCCCCAAGGTGATGACCAGTAGATGCCGATCTTCTGTTCGGCCACGCATCCTATAGGCCCGGTCATCCCACCGAAGGATTCAGGATTTTTGACAAGGTTATCTCCTCTTGGTCCAGACAGTCAAGTCAAGACCCCCCCCATCCCTCCGGTCCGCGAGACATGACCACAGACCAGGGAACGTTGGTATAACAGGTGATTTCGAGCATTCGCCTGGCATCGTAAACCCTATGTGCAGTCCCTTAGCCACGATACTACAGCTGGGATAGGTGAAGTTGGTCCGCGGCAGGGTTGAGGGCTGCCAGTTGAGGTTTTATGCTCAACGAGCCCCCCACTTCCCCGCAACCTCTTCCTCACATAGATCATCGTCAGAGGCCCTCCTATCCGCCACCTGGAGACGCGCCGGGTTGGTTCTTCACCCCCTCCACACCAGTAAACACCCGAGAACAGTAACGAACATCGTGTATGCCCACTGATGCGGACCCGGTATTAAAATTCAAAGTACTATAACGTGAAATTTAGTGAATAAAAAAATCTCAAAATTTTCGAACTTGTTCAATATTTTTTGATTTTATGAAAGATTATTTAATAAAAAAAAAGTAGAACGTGTCGCGGGACACACGGTAGGAACTTTAGTTCCTTTTAAGCAAAAATTATGTAATACATCTGACGTTATAGATGAACAATTTGCATATTCCTCGGTGGTCGAGTAGTAAGCAAACCAGACTCTCACGCGGTAGTCCCGGGTTCGATTCCCCGTGAAGAAGTTTTTTTTTTATTGTTGATTTTATTTTTGAATAATTATTCTGCTTGATATTAATAACGACAACAGGTAGACGTTTGAAATATTTAGCAGAATATTCATTATTATAGATAATGGTACGGTACCCTTCATGAGGGAGTCCGACTAGCAACATCTACTTATAACAGCATCGTATATTTAAAAAGGGAAACCGTAGCATTATACAAATTGGACATTCAAGAACTGTACGTTAACCACGAAAAAATTAGTGGAAACATAAAATTGAAATGTTAAATTTTCAATTTGAAGTTACATTACAGTTTATAGAAATTTCTATTTTCTAGATTTTTTTCTTAAGTGGGTCGTAGAAAAAATATACTGTTCGATTCGTGTGGATGGTCCATATGAAACTTCGTCCTCGTGCGATATGGCCATCATATCCACACTAGTTGCACAAACTACTATTTCTATCAAACTATACCCTTTTACATTTAAAAACAACCTGCCAAATGTCAAATTAATTTATTCATCCATTTTAAAGTTATCGAATTAAAACAGTCAAGTTTTCAAAATTTCAACACCCTGTATTTTGAAAAGTAAATGTGCTAGACCCCTGAATCCTCATATCATTTTGTCCAATTTTACGAGAGGAATCTACATGCAAACGTTGTAATTACCCTCATCGTTCGAGATGCTTATACCATTTTTTGCGCGATCGTATTGAAATAAATTCCGAATAAAATAATTTAAATTTCTTCGAAATGAACGAAATGTCAAAAGTGACATTTACACTTCTCGATCAGTTTAAAATATATTTTGCATTTTGGTGAAATTGTTTTTATGCTATTTATTACTTTTCGACGTCTGAACGGTAAGTAAATTACTTACCGACGTGTTAAACTTAGAAACCAGTAAACACAACCTACCGTCCTGACAACCGATGCTGTAAATAAACAAAAAATATCAATCGCGCAAAAAAAATTATGGAAATAATAGTAAAAATGTATCCGAACAAATTCAAGTAGATCACCAGCACTGCGAATACCAGCTTTGCATAGAATTTTAATATAACGTCGGTGGTTCAGTGGTAGAATGCTTGCATTCCACGCGGGCGGACCGGGTTCGATTCCCGGCCGAAGCATATGAATCGCTGCTTCGTAAACGAGAGAGAGACTCAGGAGAGAGGACACGCACGCAAGCAAGGCACATAACGAAGCAACGTAATGTAACGGTCAGATCTTTTGTGACGCGACTCCTGGTCGCTCAAACATAACCTGACGTAAAGAACTGAAGTTCCAATAAGAAAACAATGAAAATAACTGTTTTCTTTTGATTATTTTTAAATACATGCATAAAATTGAAAAATGTGTAACGTCACATCAGGGGGGGGGGTTCTAATAATGTGACAACCTGTGACAAAGACGGGGGGGAGGTGCTAAAAAGTCCAAAAATTCGTGTGACGTAATTTATGGACGACCTCTCTTAGTTTTTGAGATACAAGCTGTTTGAAGGTGTAGAAGAAATACACATTTTATTTAATATCTAATGGGGGATGAAAGTACAAATTTAAAATTTTTTGTAGGTTATTGTCTCTTCAAATAAAGTTAAAATACAATATAATACACAGGGTGGTGAATTAAAAAAAGCAATTTTGATATGCTGTAACGGTATCTTAGCAAATAATTTAGAAATGTGAAGCTTCACTTTGTCTATAACTTTTATATGAAACTTTTTCCCATTTCTCAAAACAATGGAGCTATCAAACTCCAGAGTATAAGTTGATCACCCTGTATAGACAAATATAAAAAAAAATTATAGTAGATCCTACATTTTCTGTATAAATAAGTTCTTAACACTACACTATATATTAACAATTATTATAATATAATGTTAAATATGGTACCTAGCTAGAGTAATGAAAAGCACGTCAACTGCCTACTTAAAATTCAAAATTAATTTCATTTAAAATGATGACGACAAAATCTCGTGTATTTTTGTCACGTATAACTATATACATGTTTCAGCTGATGCATCGGCACTGACTCTGACTTTATACGATTTTGTACCATACACACCTACATAATAATCATACAATACAACTATAGATCGGTCGTTTCATAAAATTTACCTGAAGCTTGGTTGGAATAATACCCTTCTTGGTGTGCGTCATCGATTGTTAATTACCTTCTAACTCATTACGTAGGAGGAAATGGAAAAAAGGCAGGTCAATGATTAATCCTAATTAAAGTATAACAATAATGAAGCGTTTAAATGTATTAGGCATTCCAATGACCTGTCAAAACAAATTCAATATGGCGGCTGGGGGCAAATAGTTTGTTGGTGTTATATTATTGTGCTGTTGAAAAGTTTATTTAAATTTTGTGGGATTGTTGTTTTTGTGCCTTTTTATATTATTTAGGACTTATAGTGGTATTATTACATTTTAATACGAAAAAATGCCAACTACGTGCCTTGTGGTTGGTTGTGGAAGTCGTTCCAACAGGGATGTTGTAAAATTTTTTTCAGTACCAGCGGTTTTAAGCCACAGATTTGTTAGCTTCATTTGATATCTGTAAACAAATATTTCACTTCACATCTAGGAAACAAACAAATTGGATTTTCAGCTTACCTCTTGCCAATATCTGGATTTTGCAACAATAATGTCTTTAAATAATCACTCTGCATCTTAAAAAGTCTATCAACAATCACAAATTCACACAACTTTGGAGATAATGCCGTTTAAACGATTTATTCACCACGTACTAAATGCTTTCTTATGACACTTAAGATAAGAGGCCAAGAATCAGAGGAAGAAGAAGACACTTAAGACAGTTGTTTGCCCGCAGGCGCCATATTGGGTCACGTGATTTGGAATGCCTAATTACAAACGTTAACCCTAATCTTTGCCTTAAAAAATTTGATTAGTTGATGTTTAGAATACGCGCAAGCGCGACCTAACAATCGGGAGAAATTATACCATTCATGCAAACGTACCTTTCGTAGCGGCAAAGTGTCTTAATTCTTTTTCTAATGTCCCACTGACAGTCTCGTCAAGTTTGTACTTTGCTGTTTACGGACAATTATTATTTATGAAAAGTGAATATTAATGTTATTGTTATATTTATTTAAATAATACAAAAATATGCTTAGATACACGGAAAAACCTCAAGTTCTCAAATATTTTCATTTAAAAAATGCAGATTAATTTTATAGCCTTTTCGAATTTGGCTGAATACGATCCTGATGATTTTATTTATCAAATTTAAGGTTAAATATTTGTCAAAAAAGCATATAAAATAAACGACATACTGAAAACCCGGATATACGTCACAAACGATGACGCACACCAAGAAGGCTATTGAATGTACTATAATACTTGAACGGCCCCTTATCATACTTATTGAGCTCAGTGTAAACAATCTGTAAAAACGAGAAATTATGGAACTAATCTGCCTTAAACCCTGAAGATACGCAACTTTGTTTTAACATTTGTTTAAGGTTTTCACTATGGAGGTAAACAACTGATTATAAATTAAATCTATCACCAGTTTAATGTTGACAAAATTTTAATTTCATTGTTTTTCACAAACATTAATTTTACGATTAAAAATGGTACATTTTACTGAAAAAGATCGAGTTGAAATTTTAATGATAATCGGTTTAGCCGATCGTGTTAGATTTCATGAAGAAAAATGCGTTTTACTTCCACAAAAGTTGAAAAAATTCACATTTTTTCATAATGAAGAAGTGAGTTAATATTTTTATCTAATTCCGCTGTTAAATGTGACACTTTAAGTCACTCCTTGACGTTAGGTAACGTCACATTTTTCATAATCTTCATATATCAGTTATGAAAAGTAGTTATGTAAAAACTTTACGTAACTGTTTATGTTTCAACATAGAGATACTACATGAGTTTCAAAGAATAATTCATTAATAGACCTTTTTAACGGAAGACATCTTGTGGTTGCGGCGACCGTTGTCCACCTATAGATTTATATAGGAACTAATAGAAGCTAACTGTAATATCAAATGGAAACTGTAACTTAGGGCTTGGACAGCTGTGCATAAGCTTACAGCAACGGTATATTTCTTCTCTTTTTTTAGGGACTCGACCAAGGAATAAATACAATTTATACCTTTATTTCCTGGAAGAAATATACCGTTGCCGTAATCTTAGGTACACCTGTCCAAGCTCTAAGTTACAGTTTCCATTTAATATTACAGTTTGCTTCTATTAGTTCCTATATAAATCTATAGGTGGACAACGGTCGCCGCAACCACAAGATGTCTTCCGTTAAAAAGGTCTATTGGGTAGGTACTGTCAAAACTGACAATTATTTTATTATTTAAACTGACAATTACCCCATAATTTTAATTCAATAGTATTTTTAAATTTATAAACATTGAAAAAAACATTATTAAGAACACAGTTATTTGAAGTAAGTTGATTTTCTGGATGAATACTTCATAGTAACAATACTCTTAACACCATTTGAATCCACTTAAATATTACCATTGTAATTGAAGATTTTATTAAATATTATAAAAGCGCGAAATTAGATAAAACGTTGTACGTAAACACGTTATGAAGAGAGCAACATTGTTCAACTCGCGTAATTTGCAGAACGCGCTAGCGCTCGTTTTGGCAAATATAACGCTTGTTGAACAATATCGCTCTTTTCATAACTAGTTACGTAAATAACTATTTTATGTTATCTTCTGTATGTTCATTGTGGTATTACTTATTCTTTTTTCTTATTTTTTTTGGGAATCAAACCAAAATAATGTTTTTTTATATTTTTTATTTCGACGTTTCGGTAGCGTTATTTGATTGGATTTTCGTTTGAATGAATGCGTAAGAAAGTTGGCTATTGACGTAGGTACCAGACATTTGTCAGTGTCATTTTTATTTGACGTTAAAAATTTGCTATCAGTTAACATTTTCAATAAAGATACGTAGGTACATATTTGCTTGAAATTTTACGAAATAGTTTAAAAAATAATCACGTACATCAAGTACATTCGTGGTAATAATTTTTTTAAATAATTTTAACTAGATTAAGGGGAATCTATCGGCAGCGATTTGACAAAATATCGAAATATTTTTGGCAAAGAATTTTGAGGTAATGGATGTATTGAAAATTAAGAAAAAAATATATCATGTAGATTAATGTTGAACTTAGAGTTCTCATCGAATAAAAACTTTGGAATGCTAACCAAATTTTGTTGAAAAAAATACGAATCATGAGGTAATTACACATATTAAGCAAAGTTTGAGCCCTTCTAAACAATTAAATATGTATTAAATGGAAAAACTAATTGATAAGGAGTCTAATTTGAAGCTTTATGAATACTATATAAAAATCTCAGAATCCCCAAATTACTTATGACCGTACAATTCCTTATTGAAATTCGGTTGCTACCACTAAAATATCGGATAAAAATCCATCTCTCGCTTTTCTATCCTTCTATGACTGACATTGTCTCTCTGCTTCGGTAGTCGCGTGCCGTTCCATTGTTGATACAACGCTCGCCGGTCTCGGCGGTCTCCCAGTTCAGTACTGACGAAGCTTATAGAGTAGTACGTGAACCAAAATCCACTTGGACCGCTTGGCTACCTACATGTTGCGGAGCTTTCATATTTCTAATAAAATTTTCGTTATGTGAACTTAAACGTGAGGACGTAGGGAAACAAAAAAATATTCAAAGCATAATTGTGCAAGGTCGAATTTGGTAGATGCCCCTTAACACTCGTCTTTATTGCTATTAAGAAATCCAACTCGTGCATCTAGTTATTTATCTAAAATAGGTTAATCATCACATTATTTTAGAGGGTGGGAGGTGAGGGCGGTAAGTAGAGGTGTGTAAGATGACACTTTCTAACCTCCATTGACGTTAGTAATGACAGCATTACATATATGGTTGTGAATAAACAATATTATTTGTTGGTAACTAAATGAATCAGCGTCATCTAAAATGGTCAGTCTCCAGGAAATGGGGTACTTCACGCACAAATGACATACAAAACTTTATATACGACCACATGAAGAAAAAATGAAAAAATGTGCTCTATAGGGATTGAAAAACATAAAAATAAATTTTCTACAAACAAATATAGGTATACACTACGAATTCGAATCTCAGGTGGTGTGCAATCCGAAGAAATACATTCCTCTCGAGGTTCTTCCATTTAAAATAAGTGTAATTAAAATTTTCAATATAACAGAAAATATTTTTCACTATTCAAGTTTTCAAGTTTTTTTTATTATTTCCATAGTAAAGTACATATTGATGATAAAGTGATATTTGTAGTTATAAACATACATAAAGACACCTAATTGAGCATTTCACCTAGGCATGTCTGCCTGTTTTGTTACTACTTAATCAGGTAGTATTTACTCTGTACGTTTTATCTTTAAATAGCTAAATATTGAATACATATAAATAAGAAGAAAAAACAAAACAAAAAACTAAATTACAGTAGTGCAATTACAGTTATGAGACGAACAAATGTAGACAATTAATAAAACTAAATAATGGATAATAAAAAGAAGACATACTCACGCAAGGAAGTAGTAGACAAGACCGCATGAACAATACCAATAGTTTGTATGTTATTAACCCTTGAGAAATCGGGTGCTTGCAAATCACTTGAAGAGTCGGGTGGGGTCTGTGAGACCCAGTTTTTATTTTGCAGAATATATTATAAAATAATAAAATAAAACTATTTTATACGCAAAATATCTTTTTTCATTTCATTTTTAATACATCTTAGCTATTTTGAATCCAACAATAAAAT
>CAJUYH010011206.1:0-11324 GCA_910591685.1 Galerucella tenella
CACAAAAGGAAAAAAGATCAATTTCCCACAAACTGATTGACACCAACAAGATGTTTTTCTCAAAAATTAAACAAAAAATAAATAAACACAAGCAAACACATACAGTGTATCAAATTCCTTGCCAAGATTGCTCCAGTACAATCATTGGTCAGAGTAAACAATATCTGCAAAAGATTACAAGTTCACAAATACTCCAAAACAGATGTAACAGCACTCTCACATCATAGACAACAAACAGGACATGCATTTAACTATGACCAAACTAAAATTCTCGCAAAGGAAAAAAACGATAAGGTGAGAAATGTTTTGGAAAAAATCCATATTAAACAAAATTCCAACAGCAATAATTCTAGAAATGACATAAAAATCTTAAGCATTATTAATTATTAAGCATTAATAATAACAGATAATTATTTGAGTACCACCTCTAAAACTTTTTGTGCCTTACTATTGAATATATAGGTACTAAAATTTCACCTGTACTATCAAATAAAAATTTCAAAATGCAGTTGTTTCTAGGAGAAAACCAATAATGTATGTTTTTTTTGTAAGTAATATATTAAAACTCGAAAGGCAAATACTGGAACCCTACCTGAGATAATTATTATACGACAGTCTAACCTAAATTCGAATAAACTTGGACAGAAACAGAGCAATAAGATCGGTGAGAAGCCATTATTACAGTACTTAATGCTCAAAAAACTAGGTTCAAATAAAACGTTTATTTCGCGCACTCAGTAGAACTTGTATCGACACTGCGAACTATTCAATTGAAGACACTCTGTTAAACTAGCTAGCCCACCCAGTGGGCACTCGAGGCAAACCGGCAGGGCAAGGGATGCGCGAGGACAGGAGGGGACGATTTTAGGTTTCGGCAAGAGTAAGCGGACTTATTGAAATTTATGGACGGTGGTTTTGGCTCTCTCGTTTCTTAAAGTCGGGTTGCGTTCATAAATTCATTCAAACAAACTCATTGCGGCTCTTTTGATTTTTTCGCTGAGCTCGTAATTATTGTAAACTAAAGCCAAAGCGTAAAATTAAACCACAAACGTGAATATTATCTTGGGACACTTTATTATGTTTTGTTATTTACGAGGAATTTGTTGCGTCTATTATACCTATTCACTATACACCACTACAAAGAAATATAATAATGTTGTTTGTGTAAGTGTTCATTTCGACAGCGGCGCCTCTTTTGCCTTGACGCCTGTGTGCGCCGCACACTTCGCACACTTAGGCGGTGCGGCCCTGGCAATGAAAATATTGTATAAAATTGTATAAAATATAAATAATATTAACAAATAATGCATTTTCCTGAAAAAACAAAGTATTAGGGTGCTTTTTATTGGGATTTATTGTTTTATTTTCGCTCTTGACTACAAATCTAGTTGGAAATGTCCAAAAAATAATCCCCTGAAAATTTGAGCTCTTTTTTGAAAGAAATAGAGTTTTACACAAGTTGGTCACTTTTATTGTTTCTATAAATACAGTAATTTTTAGCAAAATCAGATTGACTGACCCGCAATGACCAGCAATTCTGTAGTTTCCAATCCCGAGTAAATCCTTTTCTAGAACAATCGGATAGCATCAAATATTACGTGTATTTTAGATGGGAAATATTTCAACGATTTGAGTACTCAGAGTTAATATTAAATTAAATAAAATTTTAAAAGGATTCTTTTTTGGACATTTTCAACAATATTTTGAGTCAGAAACGAAAATAAAAAAGTAAGTCCCGAAAAAAAAAACACCCCAATGTATATGGTACAAGCCTCTTAAACGGAAATATCATTCCATAGATCACTTCAAAACATTATTTCATACAACGAAACTACGAGTGGTGACAAAAAAATGTAACGAGACATGAAAGTGCATGACATTTAAAAAAATGTGAATGAATGCAAAACTAGCTTGAATTTTAAAGTCCCAAAAATGTATATTTTGATTGTAAATCTCAATACCATATCATATTTCATATCCAGTTAATACGGATAAACGGATAAACTAATCGTTGAAACAATACCTGTTATTCTATGCATCTCAGGAACCAAACAAACCTTATGGTCACGTATCCTTAACCGAATGTCTATTGTCCTTGTTATCTTAACACGTCTAACCGATTAAACTGTGCAGTATGATCAAGCAACTAATTATACAAAGTTAGAACTTAATCTAAGACTCACTAGTAGCAAAATTGTTTTATCACAGGATACGTTGACATCGTCACAATACACATTAATTAAGATGTTTGTTCTATTTTTTGTTTGGCAGTATAAAAAGATAGTGGCCAAACTGTATGTCTTGAACAAAAAATATTTCAAATAAAAGGGAGTAGCCAGTAGTGGTTTTAGGTTTGAGGGCGCCCTAGGCCCAAGGCGATATGGCGCCTTTTTCTATTGTAAATATTATATTGTTTTTTGAGTTTTTTATATTCAAATGTTTATTCTTTTCACTACTAGCCTCTAAACCTAACTTCATTGAATTTTGTTGAGGTAGAAGAGTCGTCTAAAAATTTTGGCGGCCCTCAAAATTTGCCGCCTAGGCCTGGGTCTCACGGGCCCAAATCCGCCACTGGGAGTAGCATGTGATAGCAGTGAAAAATACAATAGAAGATTTATTTTAACACTTCAAACATCACTTTTTGGCTGATATTTTAGATAAAAAATAAAAATGTGTCGCACGGAAACTAGGTAAAGAGATAGTATCTCTTGAATTACACATAATAATATGTCCAAAAGTTTGGAATACGTACAAATAATATATCTACGCCTATGGTGGTTTAAGAACTGCTGTCTATATTTATTCTAGGGCGTTTTTAAATGAAAATTATCACAAATTTGATTCGTTTTTGTAGCAATTTGGTCACATTAAGCTGATTTTGGTATTGACACATTATTTCAGTTCTTGTATGAATTTCATTCGATTCGTTTAAAATACCTAGAAACATGATATCTCATTTCGATAGATCTAAAGTGATTGCATTGTTACAACAGGGCTTTATTCGAAGTGATATCGCCCATATTATTAAAATTCCAAGACACAAATGACGTTAAGGATCGCCCCAGAAGTGGCAGAAATCGATGTACAACAGCTGCACAAGACCGGCAGATAACATTGATAGCTCGAAGAAATCGTCTGGAATCTACAAGTGGTATCTCCAGAGAAATTGTTAGGCTTGAAGGACTGAATATTTCACGGCAAACAATAACACGCAGACTAAATGCAGTAAATTTGTATCGTAGAAGACCCTTACGTGTTCCCAAACTAACCTATCAACACAAAATTGTAAGGCTGCAATGGACTCGAGAATCATGGTCCTAACTGGAATAACGTAATGTTCTCTGATGAATCAAAAATTGGCTTGGTTTCGGATTGGCGAAGAACACTAGTTTGGAGGGCCTCAGGACGACAAGCCCGACTAGAAATAGCCCAATCGCGAGTCCCATTTGAAGGTGGGAGTATTATGGTTTGGGGTGGTATTATGAGTGGCACATGGACGCCTCTACTGGGTCTGGAGAGAAGAGTCACTGGTGCTGTATACATAGAGGAAGTTTTAAATCCTGTCGTGCGTCTATTCCGAGGGGCAGTAGGTGATAGATTTGTGTTTATGCATGACAACGCACTTCCGCATCGAACAGTAGCAGTATAAAATTTTCTGGAAGAAGAAGGAATATCCACAATATGGTGGCCCTCGAATTCCCCTGACATGAACGTCATTGAACATGCCTGGGACATTCTCAAAACACGCATTAAGAAGAGAGAAAATCCCCCTATTACACTGTGAGAACTAAAAGTTGCTGCTCGTGAAGAATTGGAGAGAATTCCGCAAGCCCAGCTCGAGCATTTAATCGACAGCCTGCCAAATCGCCTACAGTTATGCATACAGGTCAATGGAGGAAATACTGATTATTAATTTTATGAAAAACTATTTTTTTCATACTAATTTAATTTTAAATGTAAGTGGTCCATTGTAAATTTTTCACTCCAAAAGAATAAATCATTTTTGTGCATATTGTTTATCTGGCTTTGAGATTTAGTTAGTATTGGTGGAAGTTGTAGCAAAATGATGTTCAATTATTCAGAAATTTTTTTACATGAAAATAAAAAAAAAATGAAATATTCCAATATTCCAAACTTTTGGACATATGTATATAACAATCTAGCAGCCTAACAGGCTTCGCACTTCGTACACATTTAAGCAGTGTTTGATTGAAAATATTAAAATAATTGACCTTGAAATGTTAAAAACAATTTTTTTTATTCTCCTTTAGAAACTATGAATTTACTCGTGTATGGTTCTCTTTATAGCTCACCAAATCCGAAATAACTTACAAATCATCATCGGACTTCTCCTCCCCCTCTAGAAAAACTCAATGTGAAATGCGAAAAATCAAGTATTTCCCAAAAACAGGTCGTAAAAATACCATAATATCCAAAAAACATTTTTTCATGATCAAGTAGTATCAAGAGTTTTCCGTCAATATTTTTAAGCTTATCATGCCATACAGAAAAGTGAAATGGAGTTAGCAAATTGTCTAATTTTCAACCATACTTTAAAATTCAACAGCTACTTACAGAATTGCTCCTATTCATATAATTCATAAAATCAATTCTATATTAAAAAGACTTACATGTTTCATTGTGCACTGAATAACACTTCTTTTGTACTGAGTAAATCAAATTCGCTCCTAAACAATGAGCCAATGTTGCCAAGACGAAAATCGAACTAATTACTTGTACCTGATTTCAACGAAAACTTCTAATTTTTAAATTAACACAATAGCAATGACAAAAGTAACAGACATTTTTCCAATCGAAAAAAAATAATGTTAACTTTGACCTAAATTCCAACAATGCAAAAATGTTATTCCATTTTGCGGCCACTTTAGACCATAAAACTTTTCTCCCCTTTAACAATTTCTTCATTGGAAAACGAATAACTTTTCGCATATATATCTTCAGGTTCATTTAACTAAATGTGAAGAATGTTTTTTGATGTTATACAAAATAGCTTGATAATATTAATTGATTCAAAGCGTTAGAAAATGTTTATAATTTAGGTAATTAAGGAAGTACTGGTAACACTGTGATATTAGCTCGTCATCGATCTTGGCGTTACAGGTATGGTGAGAGGTAAAGGGAGCGCTAAGCTAGCTAGGTTTTTATGTACAAAGGTTCATATTTTAAATATCGTAAACATCTTCCGAGTTTCAAGCGTAGTGTTATTGTTCCATGGCGAGATTTAAAACGTCAGCGGTGGATCCTTGGTTTAATTATTTATTTTTATTTCATTAAATATATTATTTCAATATATTTTATTGCTTATTTATATGTTTTTGGGTTCAATATATTATTTCCAATATTACATTAGTAGGCATAATTAGAAAAATCGAATGTGGAATGGGGCTTTTCTTACGAAGTAAACAAGTTATTTTTCGACGGATAATTTTGGAATTCTTTATAATCCGTAATAAAACTATTTGACTTACTCTGGAAACGTATTAAGGTTGAATGGTCTAGCTTGACGCATATAAATATTATTGCTGGTGTTCTAGAAAGTAATTTGATAAATGATTATGAATTTTCCATTTTTGGGACTTCTCCAGAGCTGGTCGAGGCAGTGAATGTTTTCAAAATATAAACTAATTCCTTATAAACAATGTGTTTTCAATCCTCTATGTAGAACAATAACAACTGGGAAATATCATTTTTAGGTTACTTATAGCAGGGGAGTTTCTTCCAAATCGTTTTCAAAAGTCCTTTTAAACCAATATTTGTAGAAAGACAAGATACCAAACTTACTTATAAAACACGTCCCATCTATGGGTTTGGCTGAAGATGACTGACTGTGGGGTACATGAAGAATAAAAACAATCATAATTTTAATATGAATAATTTTTTTTCCTTTTTTTTCTGATACACTGTTTAGCATGCTTTCAGTTTTTCGCGATCCTCAGAACAAAACTGTGCTGACAGTTTAAGTAAATGCTTCAAATTAATGTACGTTGCTTGGAAATCCCTCAACAGATAATAGTAATTACCAGGACAACTCGATATAGACAATTTAGTAATTAATAAGATGGTGTCTCTGGGGTTTCAAACGGCTTAAATGCTATTATTATCACAATTTCAAAAAGCTAGGTTATTGAATCTCTTTGTGATCACTGATCAGTCAACATCAAAGTGAATATATGAATAAGTTATTATCGGTATAAATCAACTGGATTGAGTGTAAGGTTTATATCTGAAGTGCAAACTGTAAACAAATCTTTTAGTATACAGAGCGTACAAAGTTTTCAACCAGAAATACAAATTTTTCCCAAAATTCAGTTTGACAAGAGTGGAATCTCTCTTGATAGTGACTTGTACAATAGAGTTGCCAATATTTCTAAAAGTGCTATGTGCATCTTATTTATTGGAACTTTAGTTCTCTACGTCAGGTTATGTTTGAGCGACCAGGGGTCGCGACGCAAAAGGTCTGACCGTTACGTTACGTTACGTTATGTTACGTTGCTTCGTTATGTGCCTTGCTTGCGTGCGTGTGCTCTCTCCTGACTCTCTCTCTCGTTTACGAAGCAGCGATTCATACGCTTCGGCCGGTAATCGAACCTGGGCCGCCCGCGTGGAAGACGAACATTCTACAACTAAACCACCGATGCTATATTAAAATTCTATGCAAAGCTGGTATTCGCAGTGCTGGTGATCTACTTGAATTTGTTCGGATACATTTTTTACTATTATTTCCAAATTTTTTATGCGCGATTGATCTTTTTTGTTTATTTACAGCATCGGTTGTCAGGACGGTAGGTTGTGTTTACTGGTTTCTAAGTTTAACACGTCGGTAAGTGATTTACTTACCGTTCAGACGTCGAAAAGTAATAGCATAAAAACAATTTCACCAAAATCCAAATATATTTTAAACTGATCGAGAAGTATAAATGTCACTTTTGACATTTCGTTCATTTCGAAGAAATTTAAATTATTTTATTCGGGATTTATTTCAATACAATCGCGCAAAAAATGGTATGAGCATCTCGAACGTTGAGGGTAATTACAACGTTTGCATGTAGATTCCTCTCGTAAAATTGGACAAAATGATATGAGGATTAAGGGGTCTAGCACATTCACTTTTCGAAATACAGGGTGTTGAGATTTTGAAAACTAGAATGTTTTAATTCGATAACTTTAAAACGGATGGATTAATTGATTTGACATTTGGCAGGTTGTTTTTAAATGTAAAAGGGCATATTTTGATGATAATAGTAGTTTGTGCAACTAGTGGATATGATTGCCATATCACACGAGGAAGAAGTTTGAGCACGACTCCGTAGGCGGAGTGCTCAATCGTTCAAGTGCGATATGGACAATCCACACGAGTCAAACAGCATATTTTTTCTACGACCCACTCAAGAAAAAATCTAGAAAATGAAAATTTCTATTGACTGTAATATAACTTCATATTGAAAATTTAACAATTCAATTTTATGTTTCTACTAATTTTTTGTGGTAAACGTACAGTTCTTGAATGTCCAATTTGTATAATGCTACGGTTTCCCTTTTTAAATATACGATGCTGTTATAAGTAGATGTTGCCAGTCGGACTCCCTCATGAAGGGTACCGTACCATTATCTATAATAATGAATATTCTGCTAAATATTTCAAACGTCTACCTGTTAGTTGTCGTTATTAATATCAAGCAGAATAATGATTTAAAAATAAAATTAACAGTAAAAAAAACTTCTTCACGGGGAATCGAACCCGGGTCTACCGCGTGAGAGTCTGGTTTGCTTACTACTCGACCACCGAGGAATATGCAAATTGTTTATCTATAACGTCAGATGTATTACATAATTTTTGCTTCAAAGGAACTATAGTTTCTACTGTGTGTCCCGCGACACGCTCTACCTTTTTTTATCTACTACCTATTAATATTCCAAAACACAGGAAACTGAAAATATTATAGTCTGATCGATCTCAAGAAAAACCGCTTGTAAAGAAAGACCAAGCGTGATATATTCTAAGTCGGCTGCGTATTGCACTACTCGCATTAGAAAGCTAGCAATAGGGGAACAAAATACGCCCCGTTCAATCTTATCCATTTGACGAGTCTTTCAATGTTCACGTGATTTTACTTCGAGCGGTATTTCATGAGAACGAACCGACTTTAGCACCGTCAAAATTGAATGAATGCAAACTGTATAGTGTAGAGTTTGTTCAGCCATCCTTTGCCGTTATGTCATACATTGTCCAGCTTGCTCCCTCATTCATGAAATGGATGAGACGGTATTATGACGTCATTAACGTATTTTTCATCTTAGGTCGACATAAATTTTATCTGTTACTTTTGACAGTTCAGTTGTCATATTTTGAAAACAATTCTTAACATATGTCATTGATTATAATTTTGAGGTTGAGTGTAAAATATATATAACATTCAAGTAATATAAGACACACGTAAAACAGCAGAAAACGTCACCCATTATGACGCGAAATCTGTGCGTTTCGAGAAAAAAAATTCCTATGACTAAGCTAGGTGACAGAAGTTGAACTTTATCATTCAAAAAAGATCATGTCGATAGCCTACTTCGTTTTTGAGATAATATGGCGCAGAATGTACAAAGTACAAGTATTTTGGAGGTAACTGAAAAAAGTCGTAAGTTTGGTTTTCGTCTCAGGTTTCCACAGAATCAATGAAATATCCAATTAGTTTATAATTAAAACATGACAAAATTGACATTACTAGGTGAGTAAGATGTAGATGTCTCCACACTAATTACAGTTTGTGGTTATGTACTTTTCTAAGCTCCATTTTACATAGGAAGAACCCACTAGAAGTCTAGAAATTGCATTCGTATGCGCGAAGAAACTGTACATAATATATTGATGTTCAAATATTGTTATGTGCAGCTTCTTCGCGCATACGACTGCAACTTCTAGACTTCTAGTGGGTTCTTGGTATGTGAAACGGAGTCTACCTCATACGTACTTTCGAAACGTGCGCTAGATCGCACCATATTCGATCCACCGCAGTATTGCGGCGTGTAAAACCGCATATGCTCAGAATTGAAGACAGTTGAAACACTAATGACTTTGTTAAATTAACTTGTAAATTATCTTCTGATTATTTTGAAGCTGAGTGCGTTTTGTACTAGAAGAATGAGAATTGATTCTGTTTCAAGTTTTTTTTTTGAGGTAAGTATGCCTTGATTAGTGAAGAGTATCTCTTCCGATTGAATATTGTGTAGGTGGACTGAACTTAATAATGAGTATTTTAGTCTTGTTTTGTCACCAGTTTTATCCGGAATATTAGGTGAGTTCTTTTTGACTGAGATCTCAGCTCACTTCAATTAAAAAGATCTGAGATAAAGTGATGTGAGTAAGCACCAAAAAGAACGAACTACTCAATTGAAACGCGTGATCTGCCGTCGCATGCGTGAATAAGAGACATAAAACATATAAATTCGTATCAGCATTTAATAATGTAATTGTATCCATAATTATTTCTCTCTTATTTAGTCAATAGAGTACACGCATATTCTTCCGTATTTTGCTTAGATATTAATTTATAATAGGAAATGAACCAGTTTCCATTGGAAATTACTTCCAAATTTTAAAATAAAATTAAAATTTCATTGCAGTTTCCGACCACAACCCGAGGATTTCCGAACGCTACCGATGATACGTGTGATGTCATACCATGTGATGCCTTTTGTCAATATGGCCGGTATTGCATTAGGTTCTGTGTAGTTTTGTGTTTATATTGTATTTTAATTAACTATTAATTGCTTCATCGACGTAAAAATATCATTTATATTTTTTTGAGACCATTACGTGTTTATTGTGCATTTTTTTATTTCTAAATGTCAAAGTAAAGTGGAATAAATATTCGATATTTCCGAGGATAATTTAAAACTTTTAGAAGAAAATATTTTATTTACTAGTTCAGTGTTCAGTGACGATTCTTTAATATTTTGTGGCTAGCGAAGGTTTTGTATAAGCACAAACTGATAACTTGCCCAAAGTAGACTCATTTATGCTGCTCGAATTTATGAACGTCAACAAATTTAATGACGTCACTCCATGGGGCTGCCATCTTTATGACGTAAAGCGCGTTTTGGCGGACTTTCAAATTTTATGATTTTTGAAGTCGTTTTAGAATTAAAGTTTATATTTTTTTGAGAAACTAGGCATGCGAAGTGTTAGGAGACCTTATAAAGCGTCAATTCCCACCAATAGCAAAATTTATGCTTGTACCCTATTGATAATTTGTAGAGAAAAGGAAAGAAAAGAAAGAAAATTAGGTTATGTGTGTTTATATGTAAACAAAATCAAATATTTTTTCATCCCCTCCACTTTATTTCCGGCTCAAGTCCAACTGATACCCCTTTACATCACATTCAGCATCGGTGAAGGGGGAGGAAAAATCTCAGCTCACTTCGAAGTGAGTACATCCAAAAGAACGCGCACATTACCGATGTGAGCTGAGATTAACTGAGATCTAAGTCAAAAAGAACACGCCTATTATTAACTTTTAAGTGATCCTGAAAACGTAGTTTTTAGGGAATTTCAAACAATAAAATATAAATTTAAAGACACAGTTATTCAAATACCAAAGAACATATACATACACTTAATAAGACGAAAATTAACTAGTTGTTGTATAAAATATTTTATTACAGGTAATAAAACAGAAGCTGTTTAATCCCGTTGTACGTTGCTTCTTATAGCCTTTTTATGAGTGCCGTAGTATAAAATATCATAGAAACAAAGCAAGTTGGAATTTTGAAGTGTTAAAATAATGAAATCCTTGTAGAAGTAATAAACAAATCAAGGTCCTTTCAAACGAATAATATAATTTTAGTTATGTAGTTCAGATAGCAAATAAGTTAAATCGATTTCACTAAACCATTATTAAAAATAACCATAAATTTTGTCACAATAATGTAATATTTGGTTGCTTCGTTCGCCATTATCTGGTCCCATGGACTACGGCCAATTTGTAACTTCTGTCATTCTGACGATGGTATTTTAAATGTAGAAGTAATTTTCAGAATAATTTAGAATTTTCATGAAAGTGGAATTCTTTATGAACATTTAGTTTCATATAAAAAAGTACTTTTTATCTGATTAGTTACAGCATTGTAGAGACAGAGACAGAGACAGTTACCGACCTGGTGACTGGACACTGTACCCTGAGGAAGCATCTGCACAGGATGAGCAAAGTTAGTGAACCTATGTGCAGAAAATGTGAACTCTACGATGAAACACCTACCCACATACTCTGCTTCTGTGAGAACTTACAAGGTCTCAGGCGGAAGCACTT
>CAJUYH010011207.1:0-11322 GCA_910591685.1 Galerucella tenella
TGATAGATTTCATTTACGAAATGATAAATTAACGGTAACCAATATATTAAGAAAAATTTTATTTACAAAATAATGCTAAACCAGTATATGTAAAACCCTACAGAATACCACAAACTCAAAAAGAAATTTTAGACAAAGAAATTGAAGAAATGTTACAGAACGATATTATAGAAGAAGCGCGATCAGCATTTTCGTCTCCCTTACTTCTAGTTCCAAAAAAAGTTGATAATTCAGGAAATAAAAAATGGCGCGTAGTTATAGATTACAGGTTACTAAATAAACAAATAATGGATGATAAATTTCCCTTGGCGTGTATTACGGATATTTTAGATTCGCTTTCAGGCGCAATGTATTTTTCACACCTTGATTTGTCACAAGGGTATTACCAAATCGAACTAGACCCTTCTAGTCGACCATTTACAGCTTTTAGTACCGACAAAGGTCAATTTCAAATGAAACGTCTACCGATGGGATTAAAAATAAGTCCTAGTTCTTTTTCTCGTGCTATGACAGTAGCAATGGCAGGTCTAAATTACGAGTGTGCTTTTATTTATCTAGATGATTTAATTGTATTTGGCCACAATTTAACTACCCACAACAGAAATTTAGTAAAGGTTTTACAAAGATTAAGAAAGGTAAATTTAAAATTGAATTCAAATAAATGTGAATTTTTAAAGAAGGAACTTTTATATTTGGGGAATGTAATTTCGGCTGAAGGTATTTGCCCATGTCCTTCAAAAGTTGAAGCTATCGAAAAATATCCGATACCAAACGATGCAAATGCTGTAAAGCGATTTGTGGCATTTGTAAATTATTATAGGAGATATATTAAAAACTTTGCTGAAATTTCGGCACCGTTAAATGCCTTAACGGGAAAAGGAATTCCTTTTGTTTGGACAGATGAATGTCAAGAAGCTTTTGATACATTAAGATGTTGTTTAAGAAATCCAGAGGTGCTACAATATCCAAATTTTCCTCCTGACAATAAATTTATTTTAAAAACTGACGCATCAGGCATAGCAATCGGGGCAGTTCTATCTAATGGGGATGACAGACCAATTGCATACGCCAGCAGAATGCTAAATAAAGCAGAGAGAAATTACCCAACTATACAAAAAGAATTATTAGCCATTGTTTGGGCGGTAAAGCATTTTAGACCGTATTTATATCTAAGACAGTTTGAAATACACACCGATCACAGACCATTGATTTATTTATTTAATATGGTTAATCCTTGTAGTAGGTTAACTAGATTTAGATTAGCGTTAGCGGGATATGATTTTGTCGTAAAGTATATACGAGGAACAGAAAATGTTACGAGCGATGCTCTATCGAGAAAAGAGATCTCTTCAGGTAATTTAAAAGAAATGAACGAAGTTATAGATGCAACAAATTACGTCATGACTAGAGCTCAGACAAAAAATTCGGAAGGTAATGTTAGAAACTCTACAAATGAAAGGACTGATCACCCTGGAATTGTTGAGTTGATAAAAGCACCAAAGAATTGTTTTGAACTGAGGCCTGTAAATACCGAGGAATTTAATAGCTTAATAAAAGATAAAATGTTTGATTATAAAAAGGAGAATTTAATATGTATAAAAGATTTAAATATTGTTTATATACTTCAGGACCCTCGATCAGCGATAGACTTAGGTACTACGTTGAGAGATCTGAAGACAGTTATGGAAATATATAAAATTCCGGAATTAATTATATATAAAAATCAGGAGTGCGCACTAATCCTGGAAAATATTTTAAAATTCTCAAACATACTAAAAAAGCTAGGTATAAAAATATCAGTTGTAAAAGGTATAAAGAATATTAATGATAAAGAAACCAGACAAATTATTTTCAATGATTACCACATTTTACTAACGGGAGGTCACGCCGGTATAGGTAGAATGTTTAATAATATAAGAAAATCATATTCTTGGCCAGGTTTACACAGGGATGTTGAACGGTTTATTAAGAAATGTGAAGATTGTCAACGCTATAAGCATTCTAAACCTCATAAACAACCCATGGAACTCACAACCACAGCAAGGTACGGATTTCAAAAAATTCATTTAGATCTCGTTGGTCCATTGGAAGAGGATTCGGAAAGAAACCGATATATCCTAACCTTACAATGTGATCTAAGTAAATTTGTTGAATGCTACCCTTTGAAAAATAAAGAAGCTACTACGGTTGCTAAGTCATTTGTGGAAAATTTTATTTTGAGGTATGGTATACCCCAAGAAATCCTCACGGATAAGGGCACTGAATTTATGTCGAGTATATTCAAGGAGACATGTAATCTTCTAAAAATTAATCAATTAAATTCAACAGCATATCACCACCAAACATTAGGAGCACTCGAAAATACTCACAAAAATTTAGGAGTCTACTTAAGAATGCAAGTGGCTAAATATTCAGAATCGTGGAGCTCGTGGCTGCAATATTGGTGTTTCTCGTTCAATAATACAGTTCATACAGAGACCAAATATACGCCATACGAGCTAATTTTCGGAAAATCGGCAATTTTACCATCAAATTTGATAAATACAATAGATCCTCTGTATAATTTTGACAATTATCCTCTTGAACTAAAATATAGATTGCAAAGGGCAGCGGCAGACGCAAGGAACAACCTCCAAATCTCGAAAATCAAAAGAAAGACTCGTTACGATAAAAATGCAAATCCTATACATTATCAGCCGCAAGATAAGTTATACGTGAAAAATGAGACGGGCGATAAATTACAACAATTATTCGAAGGTCCTTACGAGGTCGTAGAAGATTTAGGTTCTAATGTAAAAATAATTAAAAACAATAAGGAATGCACTATTCATAAAAACAGAACAAAACACGCATTAAAGCGTGATGTTGATTGTTTATTATGTTTAGTTAAGGTCGTTTTTATTTAATTGTCTTAGGTTAGTTTTGTTTGTTTATGTAAATTAATAAGGATAATCGTATTACTATTGTATTTCAGTTTTATATAAATATATATATATATATATATATATATATATATACAGGGTGTCCCACGACGTTTTGACAGTCCAATTTCTCGAAAACTGTCCATATGACATGTATGAAATTTGGCAGATATAAACAGTCGAAACAGATGCTTATATTTATTATAAAATGACTTCCGTTTTTCCTGTCATTTCGGGTCACGTGACCCCAACATAATTTTTTCAAATGGGACAACCGGTATAATATTCCAATTTTGGATTTATTATTCAAAAACAAATTCAACGATACCACACTTGTCATCATTGTTTTGTGCAGTAATGATAATAGGGGCAATTAAATGAACATCTGTATAAATTATTTTATTAAAAAACGTAACATAGAGAATTAAAAAGTACAATTAATTGAAGAAATTGTTCAAATTGATGACCATGTACATTGACACAATGTTCAAATTTTGTTAAAAGATTTCTTGTAAGTGATGCTGTAATCATTGCGGGTGTTACCTCGAGTGTTACGGTCCGACATGCCTATCTTATTTTATCCTTTAAATCATCTAAATCAATCGGGGGTGTTACATAAACTAGACCTTTTAAGTAACCCCAGAGAAATAAATCTAAGGGTGTAATATCCGGAGAACGGGGTGGCCACTGAATCGCACCATTTCGACCAATCCATTTTTCAGGAAATGTGTGGTTAAGATATTCTCTAACTAGCCCAAATCCAAAAAAGTGAGGAGATGCTCCATCTTGCTGCCACCACATTGTTTGCCTTTCATGTAAGGGAATATCTTCAAGTAATTCTGGTTGAGTATTTTGAAGAAAATATAAGTATTTTTGTCCCGTTAATGTTCCTTCATAAAAATAGGGACCAATCAACCGACCGTTAAATAAACCGCACCAAACATTGATTCCCCATATTGTTTGAAAATTGGTTTCGCGCATCCACTTTGGATTTTCCTGCGACCAATAATGACAATTATGGCGATTAACAATACCATTGTTATGAAATCTACTTCCATCACTCCATAATATTTTTTCTAAAAAAGAAGGGTCATCATTAATGTGTCCTAACATTTCAGCAATAAAATTTATTCTCCTTTCCGGATCTGCAGGAACTAAACCTTGTGTTAAATGTATTTCATAAGGATGGTATTTGTGATTTTTTAATTCTCTTTGTATTGAGCTTCTACTTATTTGTAATTTTTGTTCAAGATATCGTATTGAGGTGTGTGGGTTTACCTGAAGATAAGCCAAAATATTTATCACATTGTCATCTGTCTGTTTTGACGAGGAACTTGATTTTTACCGCTTGGAAAAGAACCAGTTCTTAGCTTCCGTTCGACATAGGCAAAGTATTTTTGCTTGGAGTTATTCTATGAGGAAAACAATGTCTGTACAAACCTTGAGCATGAGTTTTGTTTTTTCCACATTCTCCATAAGTAGCATGTCAACATATTCATCGTAAGTAAATATTGAAGGCATTATTTACTTATTATTACAGTGTCTTCACAAAAATATGACTAATGACAGTTCTTGAATAAAATCCACCTAACAATAATGAATGACAACCTATGTTGTTGATACTATTGTTTCACAGCCACCTAAATTTTGGAGTGCAAAATATTGCTTTAATAAATTTAATAAAAATAAATAGCTGCTATTATCATTACAGCACAATACAATGATGACAAGTGTGGTATCGTTGAATTTGATTTTGAATGATATATCCAAAATTGGAATATTATACCGGTTGTCCCATTTAAAAAAATTATGTTGGGGTCACGTGACCCGAAATGACCGGAAAAACGGAAGTCATTTTATAATAAATATAAGCATCAGTTTCGACTGTTTATATCTGCCAAATTTCATACGTGTCATATAAACAGTTTTCGAGAAATTGGACTGTCAAAACGTCGTGGGACACCCTGTATATATATATATATATATATATATATATATATATATATATATATATTTTAGTTATGTCTATTTCAGTTATTATAATACTTTGCCGATTAGCAAACAGGAAATACGTTTTTGCTATTCTCGATATTCAAGGAATATATTTGAGGTAGTAATAAAGTTAAGTTGATATAGTCAACATGTGTTTTTAGTTATATACCCTCTATGGCCTAACCTTGGAAGAACCGACAAGAGTTAATACATCATTACACGGTCATATTAAATTAAATATTTTTTTATTCTCTCAACAATGTATATGATGGCTTGTTATGTGCTGATCTTGAAAAAAATATATTCCTATTCGTTCGTGTGACTTCGGGAATTGGCTACCAAGTTCACTCCGGTTTAGGCCGTGAGCATTGTTCGATTTCGTAAGGCTGATTTTTTGTGTACGATGTACAAGACGATATGATGTTAAATTGCATCTCACCTTTTCTGCTCATATTTCTTTACTGGATTTTACAAAAAAAAAGTTAAATACTTTTTTAAATTCCTTTTAAAGATCTACAAAGCTTGGCTTTGTACGGAAAAAAATATCAATTATCAATAAAAAATTATTGTTCATGTAATATTAAATGAACATTTTAAAACTAGATCCTATCACTGCTGTGTTCGGCGTTTCGTGAAATCATTCATTCTCACTCACAGACAATATGTAGAAAAGATGGAATTTATAATAGTTAAGAAGTTACCGCGTTATTGATTGATTAATAATTCTCGATCCACACTAGCTTAAGTAACGTTCAGCGATACGTAATAGTTGTGTCGAACTCCATTTTACTACCACTTACGAATACTTCTGACCTCGTAGAAGATAGCGATACGGGTAGAAGCACGGGAAATCTAAGAATTAAATCTGAATTATAGCGGTTCGATTCGCCGCTGTGGTGGAATTTTTTTTTGTTTTTGGGTTTTTTCCACAATTTTTGTCAAAAAAACATTAAATTCAAAAATAAAGCTAAGTTATTTGAATTATGTGGGGTGGATAGTTTTCTGTGGAATTCTCTATGCTGTTGCTTGTTATTGAGTAGAACTCGTTTTGTTGAGGAGATAGTCGACCGGTATGTAGCACTGAAAGAAATATGAAAAATGTAATGAGGATTGGAGAAAGAGGAGAACTTATGTTGAAGCAAATGGCAAAGCTAAGAGCATAATAAAATAATACATCATCAGTTAGGTACTAATCCAACCTCAAACACTTGTTTCTCTGGTACCAATCTACTTTTGTAGATGACATAATGTGGACAACAATACACTGGAAATCAACAAAATCGAAGAACGTACGAGGAAAATTCTGCTCAAAATTGGTTTTTCTACCTTCAATTTTGAGCAGAATTTTCCTTGTACGTACTTCGATTTTGTTGCTATCCAGTGTATTGTAAATTGACAATGAAAAAAACAATTATTTTTATTTCACTAGTAATAGCCAGAACAGAGACAGACTAGGTCGAAATGTCACAAATGTCACAAAATTAGTGCTTTCGAGCTGTATGATGCAATTTGGTTTTTTTCATTTTTCGTCTTAAAATTTTTAGTGGCGCACTAGATACTTATTTGTCATCAATCTATATTGGATTCCCCTCCCATTTTCGTCTTTCGACTTGGATTAAATTGTTACCTTTTCTTTTTGGTGAGGTGAAGGCAACAGTCTTGTATTTTAAATTATTTATTATGTGGTGAGCGCTTGTTTTTTGTCTGATTGATAAGTTGCCAATTTTTCAGTTATTCTACCCCATTTTCCGTGTATAGTGGTCACCACTCTAGTTCAGGACTTTCGCATTTACAGGTACGACTTCTTGAAATCCCAACATCAAGACGTACGAAGATAAACATATACATAGCCCAATAGTAGAAGCAACAACAGGATGGTATAGAATCCGTACCAACAAAGTATACTATTAATCATGCCACGCATGATACAAATAGTTATTTTACTTCATATATCGTACTATTGTAATGTTTAATTAATGATTAATAAAGATTTCTAAGACAAAGAATTGGATGCTTTTAATGGAGATCTGGAGGAATTCTTAAGTGCATAGCTGGAAAGTTTTAACTTTATTGAGAAGATACTCAACAATATATTTAGACAATATCACAATCATTCAGATATGAATGAGTCTATACTTTGGCAAGTTTATCTGAAGCCGTGGAAGGAATGCAGTCGAAGACATTCGATATTGCCCCGTTTAACTATGAAAAAGCTAAAGTGCTAAGTATATAGTGATAATAATTTGAAAAGGGACTTTTTATTATTAACAATATTAACAATATGATTAAACGTTAATTCTTCAATGTGCTTGTTTCTTTGGATTTTTTCTATTAACATTATATTTTCAATGTATGAATATTAAAAGATGCACACTTCTCCAAAATTGTTATCGGCTTCTTCAAGCTCTGCTTGTATGAAAACCATAATTACCACACCCTCCGAATTACATAATTGGTGATTTTTATCGAAAGGCCTGACCAGCTGACTTCTTATTGGCAAGCGCGTGCGTGTGTTCTTCCCTCTCACTTCCTCAATTGTATGATGTTGATTTATCCAGTGGCGTTGGTATTGTCAATGACCTTTTTATTTTCAATTTCACTTGGTAAAATAGGTACCGTACGCTATTTGTACGTTTATGACAAATATGCGCCAAGTTTCCTCGCCTCTTACCGATGCCGTGTAGCTTCAGATAAACTTGCCAAACTATATAGTTAATTATTTAAATGATGATAAAAGCGATTTCAGCGTGTCATGTGTCGTCTAATTTGTCAGTTTAATATTAATTCCAACTCTTTCTTACAACTGTGTTCTCCTAAATTTAGCTTTATAAATACAATACCTGCATCATCACTGCCTCTGACGGAATGCAATAACAAAAAAAAGTCTGACACAATCCAGCAATTAAATGGAATAACGCTTCAATCTTATAGTTCAAGTCATTGCTGAAATAAAATGAGATATAATGGAAATTTGAAAATGTGTTTTTATGCCTCAATTTTTGTCTTCCTATTTAAAAAAGCGAAGTATTCATTGACTCAGCTTGATAGTTGATAAGTTCAACAACCAGGTGTGTCTAGAAAGTCTAGAAATTTATTTGTGAATCTTATGAGATTGAAAATTGAGTACTGGGCATTTATTTTATTTTTGTTGCAGTTGTCATGAGATATAGGGGAATCACTTACCTACCAGATAAAATATACATTCGAATAGACATCGAAGTTAATATCACACCAATTGAACCCAAAGTTATTACCGAAAATATTTCACTGAAGTTCTCCAAAAATCTGTAAATTGAGAAAAATATCGTTGGTAATTTATTCAAATAGTCAGTTCTTGTTCCACTTAGCAGTGAAAATAGTATGCCTCACTATTAAGTCGATCTCCCACACCTAGCCGACTTTCATGTAGGAAACGTATAAAAGTCCACTTTGGAGCAGTCATATACAAAAACCGCACTTTTAATTGAAAATGAAAAAAACTTAGTCAGCGGGGATATTGACCACCAAAAGTACACTTTTGTCATTCTTCGTCAGAATCCAAAACCTACTGGAAAAAATTTAGTTCTTAAACATCTCATTACACACTGTAATACTCAGATGGAACACTAATTTCTGGTAGCCAAATTGAAGATACATGCATCATCGGTATAGACATTATAAAAAATTAATCTATCATCGACCTTCATAATAAAATTTTAGTAGTTGGAAACGAAGAGAATGTCAAATTCACAGTTTCGGATTTATCTTTCGATAATAAACATCCAATTGTTTTACCGTCAAACTGTCATTTAACTTTACTTATCGTACGATATTTTCATTTTAAACATCTGCATGCAGGGCCACAAACCTTATTATCCGTTATTCGACAAAATTATTGGCCAGTACAGGGTCGAAATACAGTCAGTGGAATTTTGAGAAAATGTGTTTGCTTTCAAGTTTCACCAAATCGTGGATATCAAAAAATGGGTGATCTCCCAGCATATAGAGTGCAGCCTTCTAGAATATTTTCTGTACTTGGACTGGACTATGCAGGTCCGTTCTTAATAAAAAACAGTTTTTTGCGAAATACAAAGTCTATAAAGGCCTGGATATGCATTTTTATATGTTTTGCTTCCAAGGCCATTCATATCGAATTGGTGACAGAACTGTCAACTAATAGTATCATGAATGCGTTTAAAAGATTGATATCTCGCAGAGGTTTTCCTTCAGATGTCTATTCCGACAATGGCACAAATTTTGTCGGTGCTGCCAACCTTATAAATGAAATCAAGGATGATATTTTTCAAAGGTTTTTAATCGATAATCGCATTTCTTGGCATTTCATACCTCCTCGTACCCCACATCATGGGGGATTATGGGAAAGTGCTGTACGTTTTACTAAATATCACCTCAAACGTGTCTTACAAAACACTCTTTTAACTTACGAGGATTTCTATTCTCTGCTGGTTCAGATTGAATCAATAGTAAATTCTCGCCCCCTGACCCCACTCAGTGAAGATCCAGATGACTTCGAAATTTTAACGCCTGGGCACTTCATAATTGGTGCCCCACTAACAGCTTTACCCGAAAATCCATTAAATGCTAAGCAGTCTACATTACGTTGTCGTTATAAACAATTACGAACATTATTTGAACAATATTGGAAAAACTGGTCTCGCAGCTATTTGCATACACTACAAGAACGTCCAAAATGGCAAATTTCAAACGACAGTTACAAGATTGGTCAGTGTGTTTTGTTGCACGATGACACTGCTCCTTCAACCTGGAAGATTGGAAGAATAATTGATGTGCATCCTGGTGCTGATGGACATATTCGAGTGGTGACTGTTAAAGTGAAAAAGACAACCTTTAAACGTTCCGTTACTAAAATGAGTGTTTTGCCAATCTATGACACAGAATAAGACTCGTTGAGTGTAATATGCGCATATATGTGACTTTATGCTTCACTGTAATTAGTTAGGTTATTTATTTGCATTTGTACTTGTTAACTCACGTTTAATTTTATTGTAACACTATGTTATGCTTTGCGCTTCGTAACCTTTAATGTTAAGTACCTTTATAATTTATGTTCATTTCATTTTTCTTTGAAACTAGATTTCAAGGGAGGCCGCTATGTTGAGTTTCCAATTTATTCTCCATAATCTTAAGACATTAATTGTTAGTGGCAACCCCGCAATTTTCAATTGTGAGCGTTAACTCCGCCCTCCAAATATGAGAGGGAAATGAGAAAGCCGAGAGACTCTGAAAAAAAGGCATGAATTTATGTAATTAACTCTATGTAGGTACTTACAATTTGTTCTCTAATAGTTGAATAAAAAATAATAAAAATACAGTCTTAAATAATAAAGTGTAGAAAGTGTGTGTTTTCTCTTCGACCAGCCCTCATCCAAGAATCAGCTACATACAAGAAATTAGAGGTGAAAGCAAGTCGGATATCACAAAGGTCCGTTCGCAACGTACCCACAAAACAACTGTTTTTATTTCTAAACTTGTATTCTAATTAATTTATTATAAAGATTTATTCCTTGCATTACTGTTTTACTGTGTTTTTATTATCCTTTTATGACTAGAAAAAGAGTTGATTCAAGTTTCATAATCATAAACCGACATTTTTCCAATTTTCCCAATTTTCATATTTTTATTATTCAAGTAATTTAATTATTTGATTTGATTATTTGCGCTGAATGTAGTAAAAAGGATCTTAGTTAATGGTAAATCTTTATTATATGCTAACAGCTCGAATCGGTCTTTCAGCAAGTGAGCATCGATAGGTATTTGTTGTAAAATAACCGGTTAGTGTAAAAACTAAACTTATTAATTGACCAATAATAGAGGTGCGAAATAACCAAAACTTTGCTAGTGGAAATCCAAACTAACAAATTAAAATGGGTGAAAACGATCCCCCCGACGGAAGGGAAAATTTAAGTGATATGGAATTGTATGGGAATAAATCAAACGACACGGATAATTCTGTAAATGACAAAAACATGGAAAAAGAGCGATCAAAGAAATTATTCAACATACAGAAAGCTCACCTCTACTCTGATAAGGTATATGTATTCATCTAAAAAACAAACAGGGAAGAGGAAGGAATAGGTAAAATGCATCCAATGAAGGTATGGCACATTTTACATAAAAAACTAAAAATTCCAAACATCATCAGCATAGCAAGCGTAGGCAGAAATAGAGTAAGAATAGAATTGAAAACTATAAATGACGCAAATAGATTAGTAAATGACGAAAGATTAAGTGAGGAACAGTTAACAGCTTTTAAACCTAATAATTTGTTGCAACGAAAGGAAATTATAAGAAATGTTGACACAATATTCAAAGACGATCATCTTTTTGAAAACATAATTTCCTCTGTAACTATAACCGAAGTCAATAGATTCAAAAGAAAAATAGATAT
>CAJUYH010011208.1:0-11322 GCA_910591685.1 Galerucella tenella
CAAAATTTAAAGTTAGTGTTTTCGAAACTACGTCAAGCACAGCTTAAAATACAAATCGACAAATGCGAATTTGTTCGCAAAGAGGTCGAATACTTAGGCCACCTTGTAACCCCACAAGGAATAAAGCCTAACCCAAATAAAATTAAAGCAATTCAAAACTTCCCCCTTCCTAAAACTGCTAAGGACATTAAATCGTTTTTAGGACTATTCGGCTATTATCGAAAATTCATAAAAAATTTTGCGCAATTAACTAAACCAATGACAATATGTTTAAAGAAAAATAATACCATTCAGCACTCAGAAGAGTTTATTGAGTGTTTTAATGTTTGTAAAAATATCTTAATATCAGAACCAGTGTTGGCATATCCCGATTTTACTACACCATTCGAACTAACTACCGATGCTTCAAAATATGCAATAGGAGCTATCCTATCTCAAAATAATCACCCTATCTGTTACGCTAGCAGAACTTTAAATTCGGCAGAAATCAATTATTCAACTATCGAGAAAGAGTTATTGGCAATTGTTTGGGCTTGCAAATATTTCAGGCCATATCTGTTTGGTCAAAAATTTACAATATTTTCAGATCATAAACCCTTACAATGGCTTATGTCTTTAAAAGAGCCGAACTCACGCCTTGTGCGTTGGCGACTAAAGCTCGAGGAATTTGACTATGACATCAAATATTTGAAAGGTAAAAGCAATGAAGCAGCAGACGCATTATCTCGCTACCCCGATATTAATGCATTAGAAACTGCATCAATTGATGTTAATTTAGGTGACATTGACGAAATCGTGAATCAAGAGCTTGAACTAATTGATCAGTATCGCCAACCCGAAAATATATTACCAAATTTGGATAATATTGATATTACAAGTATTTTAGATGGAAATGAATCGGAAATTAGAATAAATTCATCCACATTAACCGAAAAATCAAATCCCGATGATAATGATATTGAAACCGTGCATACATCCGCCGAAAATCCTATTTTAGCAATTCCAATAACAGAAAAACCATTAAATATGTTTAAAAATCAACTATATTTTACAAATGGAGAAACAAATACTCTTAAAATAAAAAGAGAAAAAATATTTGAAAACATTCGTCTTTACGTTACATTGCCAATAGTCGAAATAGAATCGAATATAATAAAATTTATCAAAGAATATATTAACCCCAGTCAAAATTACGCTCTTTATTTCCAAAATGAATCTCTATCTCGAATATTTATAGTAACTGCACAAAATACATTTAAGAATTCTGCATTTAAGTTTATTATGTGTACTAAAACTCTTACGGATATTCAATCAATTGACGAACAAAAAGAAAAAATAGAATATTATCATGTATACAAATCAGGACATAGAGGCATAAACGAAGTCAAAACATCTCTCAGTTGTAGATATTATTGGCCAAAAATGATTGAAGGAATAGAACTTTTCATAAATAACTGCGAAACATGCTTGAAAAACAAATACGATAGGAACCCTCCTGTTATTAAATTTAATTTAACCCCTACTGCCTCTTAACCATTTGAACATATACATGCCGATGTTTTTAAAATTGCAAACAAATCATACCTAACAATAATCGATTCATTTTCACGGTATGGACAAGCCTACCCTATATCAAGTGTTACAGGTTTTTCCACCGTAGATTCATTATTAAATTTTATAACGCACCATGGACTACCCCAAAGAATCACAACTGATAGCGGAACAGAATTCAAAAATTTTGATCTAGAAGACTTTTGCAAACTTCATCGTATCGAACTACACCATACGACAGCAAAAAACAGTAATTCTAATTCACCCGTTGAACGGTTTCACTCAAGTATTTTAGAACATTATCGATGTATTCAAGAAGACAATAAAAATTTCACCCCCGATCAAATAATGAAACACGCGATCCTTAGCTATAATAATTCAGTTCACACGGTTACTAAATATACACCTTTTGAAATTACAAAGGGACACATAAACAATCCAGATCCGTTTGACCTGAACGACCATTTAGTCATATCTCAATACGTCCAAAATCACAAAGAAACAAGTAAACTATTATACGAAAAAATGAAGAAACGAAACGAAGAAATTAAACAAAAGGTAATAGAAAAACTTAATACAAACAGATCAGAACCCTTAGATTACTCGAAACAAAATGTCGCTTATGTAAAAACTAAATTAAGAAATAAGAGACTTCCCAAATTTAAACAAACTAATATAATACAAGATAAAGGTATTTTGCTTAAAACAAACAAAGGTACATACCACAAAGGTATCGTCAGAAAACCAAAAGGTAAATCTCGAAAATTGTTACAGGATGTCTCCGAAAATGCGAGCCCTGACGCTATTCCTGGTCCTTCAAGTATACCACATGGTATGTAGTGGAGAAGATGTAAAAGTTACGAAAATTCAGAATTTCCTACTCCCTATCCAGTTAGGAAATGCTAGATTAGTTTATAGTAAACATACGTTTTTACATTATTTAGATTTAAGCCAACTTGTTAGACAAATAGATAGTTTAGTTACTCACTTTAATTTTATAAGTTCTAAGATTACAACTATAAACGCTTCAAACCCAATATCATATCATTCCCTGGCACAAAACATGCTAATAAGAGCAGAATATTTAATCAAATTAGTTCAAAAGAAATTTGAAAACCTAAACCCACATATTAGAAACCGTAGAGGTTTAGTAAACGGCATTGGTAAAATAAATAAATGGCTTTTTGGAAACCTTGATTCGGATGATGAAATTAGATATAACAATGCGATTAATCTATTACAACAAAATCAAAAGAATCTTATTCATGAAACAAACCTTCAAATTTCTCTTTACCAAAAACTTATAGACCACTATAATAAATCAATTACCATTTTAAATGAAAATCAAATAAAATTCAATAACGATTTAGAAAAATTTTCAGCATCCGTTTATAATAAAATTGAGACCCTCGAAAGCTACCTGAGTTTTCAAGGTATAATATATCAAATTAATTTGGATTGCCAATCAACTATAACATTTATAGATAATATTGAAGATGCGATAGTATTTTCAAAACTTAACTCTGTACACAGTTCTATTATTTCTAGTTACGAGATTGTAGACATGATTAAATATTTAAGTAAAATTTACATGCCAAAACAAATTCCAAAATTCACCAACATATTAACATACTATCAATTTCTCGGTACTCAAGTGTCAATTATTAATTCAAAACTAATTTTCGCTATTCATGTCCCCATACTCAATTCCGAAACCTTTGAATTCTATCACCTTTTTCCCATTATCCAAAATGATCAAATGTACACTCCCAATTTTCCCTATTTGGCACGAAAGAAAAACGAGATCCAATCAGAAAAAGAAGAATGCCCACTACTAGAAGATACCTACTATTGTCAACAAAATTTCGTCCGAAAAGACAATTGTACTCTTAGCCTACTCGATGGAAATAACCTTGAAGATTGCCATATCCTAGAAGTCAATACTGAAGAAACAATTATTCAACAAGTCACAACCAGCGAAATTCTAATTATGCCAAAACAACCAGAAAAAGTTCTCTCAAAATGTCAAACAAACCAATATTTCGAAATAGAAGAGCCAACACTTTTCGAAATCCCTCGTAATTGCGAAATCTGGATCAACGATCAAAAATATATACACAACTACGAAATCAGCTACGGCAAACCCTTCATTCTTCCAAAACTAGAAACAAACAAAATTTCACCAGCTAAACACTATCAGAGATCTAATATCACAAAATTAGATTTAGACGACCTTTTCCAAATCAATGCAATATCAAGAAAACTGAAGCCCATTCAAGAAATAGTTTACACTCAAAACCAAACAACGATAATTGGAATTATTCTAGGAGTAATATGTATAATCATAATTTCATACGCTTTATTCAAATTAAAATCCCAAATTTTAACACGTAGAAGAAAAGAAACCGGAAATCCCGAAGAAAATTTAGAAAGGACCCAATCGAAAAGTCATTCCATACTTTTCGATACTTAGGAGGGATGAGTTACATGCAACACTTCTGCCTACATCAGCACACCCACATGCCATCCTAGGAATTGGTTATCTTATCAAGTCAACGTTACTAGTTACTTTGCTATTATAAAATTCTTATTCTTTGTTCAATCCTCTGACAGTAAACTTGTGATAAATAAAATAAAATTCTTTTTAAAAAGATAATTTTTGAATTGAAATACATAATTTTCGTTACTTTTTTTTGATAAACATCATCATAACTTTATTATTGTTGATAGTATTTTGAAGGTCGAGATATCATTGAAATTGAAACAAATCAAATCAATAGAGGGTCTGAATGCGATCATATTTCAAGAATTATCGGGTGTTTTATATGTGATAAGTAATTGGCTATTTCTAAATATATTTTAAAATAATATAATAGAGTTCATTATATCAAGGAGCACTTTAAACAAACCGATGTGCACCCCATTATAGGCGGCGTTGAACATTAAGAGAATTAAAAGAACGGTCTTAGCTTTCGGCGACCGACAGGCGGTCCTTTGAATTTTTTTTGTTTTACTCTAAGATTAGAAAATACCCTTGATTTATCCGCTTATTGGTCATTGCTTTTGTGAAGGTGATTGCACGCGCATATTGGTCACGAGTGAACTGCAAATTTTAGGACATATAAATTATCTACATATTATTATTATTGTTTTTTTGGAATTGTGGAAAGTTTTTATTGATTATCAAGAGCTCAGGTAAGTGGATGCATATTAATTAGGTAATGTTTCATTGTGATGGGATCCATAATAGAATCCGTAAGCAAAGTTCTATACCTATCATATTTTAATGAGTTTTATTTGCAATTTCTTAGTTAACCAAACCAATTTTGTACTAAATAAAATTATAAGTCACATCTTCCTGGTAGGTAGGTAATTTGTTCTGAAAACGATAATCATTTTATATTATAGACACATTTTTTTCCTTCTACATATTTAAACGCATACAGGGTGTTCTCAAATGACACTTATAAGTTATAACGTTTGCATGTAGATACCGCTCGTAAAATTGGACAAAATGATATGAGGATTAAGGGGTCCAGCACATTTACTTTTCGAAATAAAGGGTGTTGAAGTTTGGAAAAATTGAATGTTTTCATTCGATAACTTTAAAATGGATGAATAAATTGATTTGACAGCAGGTAGGTTGTTTTTAAACATAAAAGGGCATATTTTGATAAAAAATATTTTTCAATTTTTGATCCAGTGGTGTACATTTGGAAGAATATGTTACCTTTCCCCTCCCATTTTTTACATCACTGACATTTGATGCAATTTTTATTCAATTTTGTATTCCTCAATGGTTTTCACGTGAAAAACGAATTACCTTTACGTATCAAAAAATGTGTACTTTTTAAGATAACCAATGATTTCATGAAGTCTGCAAGATCACTTTTTATTCATTATTAAAAAAAATTCCTAGTATTTTTTTTAATAACTACCAAGTACTTATGGTTAGAATATGTAACAGGAACTCAAAAATATTTGTCCAAACTTGTGATTTTATTAATGAAAGAATCAAGCAGAAATTACAAGAAATGTTCGAAATTTTGTCCAATTACAATTATACATAATTTGCAACGTTTTTATATCGAAAATCGCATACCAAGGAATGACTGGCGATTGTCGGAAATAATTGCTGTAGCTGCATGGATTCTTTCTATGTTTTTTTTTAATAAAATCACAAGTTTGGACAAATATTTTCAACAATCTTCTCCGAATGTTTTAAATGCATTGCTGTTTCATAAATTAGCTCCTGTTACATACTCCAATCATAAGTACATAAGTACAAGAAATTTTTTTTTATTAATTATTAAAAAGTGATTTTGCAAACTTCATGAAATCATTAAATAACTTGGAAAGTACAAATTTTTTGATATGTGAAGGTTATTCGTTTTTCACGTGAAAACCATTGAGGAATACAAAATTGAATAAAATTTGCTTCAAATGTCAGTGGCGTAAAAAATGGGAGGGAAAAGGTAACATACTCTTCCAAATGTACACCACTGGATTAAAAATTGAAAAATATTTTTCCATCAAAATATGCCCTTTTACATTTAAAAACAGCCTGCCAGCTGTCAAATCAGTTTATTCATCCATTTTAAAGTTATGGAATTGAAACATTTAATTTTTCAAAACTTTAACAGTATTTCGAAAAGTAAAGAGGTTGGACCCCTCAATCCTTATATCATTTTGTCCAATTTTACCATGTATCTACAACAAAAATATAATGGGTTCGTAAGTAAAAAAGAAAATATCAGTTTATTTTTATTTCATTTTGCAGTGAAAATGTCTACAGTGAGGTGCAATTATATTGGATGTTCTAAAAATATCTCATCAGCAACTTTCTTCAGATTTCCAGTGAAGGATAAAAGTCGTTGTCAAAAATGGATATTACATTCAGGAAATATTGAACTCTTAGGTAATGCGAAATTAATAAGCGCATAGAGTAATCGAATTTGTTGTTAGTGTAGCTTCCACTTACAAGATTAAATATTTATAACATTTCCAGATATGGACGAAAAAAAATTAAGGGATAGAAGAATTTGCCAAGATCATTTTGATGAACGTGCATTTACCAATAATGCACGAAACAGATTAATTAAAACAGCCTTACCAATACATTTTCAAGAGCATGAGGATACGTTTGTAAGTATTTCAACACTTTGGGAGACACGCATTACAATTTTCATACCGAAGAAGCGTGTACTCCAGCATTTTTCGGCATGTACAATTGCACAACCAACATCGTGGCATCGGTCTGTATAAATAAATTTCTAAATTCTAACTTTTTTAAGGTCCGTGAGGCTAGTACAGTAATTAAGACATATTCTTCTGCGAAGAAACGGAAAATTGGTGCAAATCCTGACCACTCGGATCTTTCATCAGGGGAAGAATTATCGATCCCTCCACTAGAAAAAAAATTCATTTTGGAAGCCCCGCTTTTGGAAGAAAAAAATAAACAACCCGAAATGAGAAATAGTAAGACAAAACAGAAGAATAAAACGCTGTTGAAACTTCAGAAAGAAAATAAACAACTGAAAGCACTTCTTACAAGGAAAAATGATAAAATGCGTATATGTCAGCAACAACTTCGCAGAATGAAATCCAAGATATCTGGTCTAAGTGAGGACATAGTACTACAAAACGCATTCAAGAATTTATATCCTAGTGTGAAAACTTTAATGTACATGCAAATAAGACATAATCTGAAGTCAAAATGGTCCACTACAGAACGACGAATCGCTTTATCGATGTTTTATAAGTCTCCTTCTCTATATAACTATTTATTGCATAAGCTAAAAATGAATTTGCCAGCTGTTAATACTCTGAGGAGATGGATTCGAGTAATCAATCTGAAAATAGGATTCAAAACAGTCTTTTTAAAAAAATTGAGGCAAAAGATAGATCTTATGGAAACATTCGAAAAAGAATGTGTTGTGCTCATGGATGAAATGTCTCTTAAAAAACGTTTGGATTACGACGAAAAACTGGACATATTGGAGGGTTTTCAGGACTACGCTGAAGAAGGGGGTAGATTTAAAAAAAAGGCTTCGCACGCCCTCGTGTTTATGGCTAGAGGTATATTCCGTAACTGGTCTATGCCTTTGGCTTACTACCCATCATCTGGGCCAATACCGGCGAAACAACTGAAACTATGTCTTGAAAGATGTTTGGTGGAAGTAGAAAAATTGGGACTAACCACTAATGTAGTTGTTTGTGACCAAGGGTCGAATAATAGATCTTTATTTAATATGTTTGGTGTCACAAAAAATGAGCCCTATTTCGTCTTCAGTGGAAGGAAAATATTTGCCCTTTATGATGCTCCTCATCTAATAAAAAATGTTAGGAATTCCTTGTTAAAAAGAGATATCAAAGTCGGCGACAAATATATCTCTTGGAGGGATATTAAACAGACCTACGATATTGATTCAAGAAACACTCTCTCACATACACTATTGAAGATTACTGAGAAGCATATAAACCCAAACTCTTTTGAGAAAATGAATGTCAAGTTAGCGACCCAAATATTTAGCAGAACAGTTTACTCGGCTATAATGACCGTAATTTCTACTGGTGAACTTAAATCTAAAACTGCTACAGAAACTGCCCAATTTGTTTTAAAACTAAATGATATTTTCGATTGCCTCAATTCTCAAGGACATTTCAAAGGAGAATATTTAAGAAGACCGTTATCTGAAATGAATACGACAGCCCACCAGACCCTCAAGGATTCTATTGCATTTATCGAGTCGTGGTCAGTTGAAAAGAATACCCCATTTTGTTTTGATGGCCTGGTGCAAACAATTGAAGGAATTTTACAGTTGTGGAACGAGAAGAAGATGGAATTTCCTTATTTAATAACGAGCCGATTGAATCAAGATCCGATTGAAAATCTTTTTTCCAAAATAAGGCAACGAAGGGGATATGATCCAAATCCATCAGCACGGCATTTCCGATTCGGCTTACAATCCGTTATGAGTGGATATTTGGAAAAGTATTCCGGAAAATCCAATTGTTTGGATGATGATGACCGTGCTTTATGCATAATAGATCAAGCTGATTATGGGAGAATTGAATCTAACGAGGTTGAAGAGGAAATCATCGATATTAATGACATTTCTTCTCCTTTTGAATCTGAAAATACATTGACGAGAAGTGAAGAAATATCAAATGATGATGAAATATATGACTCAAAAACATTAGAGAGTAATTCAGTCACATATTTTGCAGGTTATTTGGTGAAAAAAATAATAAAGAAATATAATTGCGAGAATTGTGGAAAAACTCTACTCCATAACAAAGAAGAAGTTGTTGGTGATAGAGGAATATATCTTTTACAAAGGGATTTTGGAACTTCACATAGTATCTCATATTTGAAAATACCAAGTGTCAATTTCACCAATATAATAAGAAGATCTCTAATGATAATAGAAACTTTTTTGAAAGATAGATCACATACTACGAGTATAAAATCCTTATAAGATCCTTGAAGAAATCCGCAAAAAAAATGATCAGCAGTTGGTTGGAAATTGGGAATTCAATTTGTGGTGAACATCGACTCGAAATATTAAACCAGTTAGTCAGGGTAAAGCTTCTTAAACTAGCAAATCGTGAAGAATTGAAACAAACAAGAACAACATTAACAAATAAAAATTCATCTGGTCGCAGAAAAATGAATGTCTTTAAACATTTGTAATTTAAAAAAATTAAAATATTTCAGTGTCTACACGACATTTTATTGAACACCAGAACACCTCATTAAAAATATGTCACAATTTAACTTCACGCCTTGATTATATTATAATAATTAGTCTCTATACTCAAGGCTTTAAGGTAGGTAGTTCACTCGCGACATTCGCAGACAAAAGCATCGTCTTATAGTAACTACAAAAAGTTAAAAATTCAATTCTCAAGAATATTATTTCTGTAAGACGTACATCAGTTATAATTTCAATTCAAAACTTCATAATTTTTCTGTCAAATTCATAGCATGGGTATACTTGCCGTAATAGATATTGTGCGAACTTAAAGTTGTCGGCTCTTTGTTCGACTGTAATTCGATACGATACCGTCATAGTCCGCAATATAACTTAAAGGGGATATACGATTAGATAGCTGCAATAAAAATATTACGTCCACTATAACTATTAAGATTTGTTAATAAAGTTTTTTCTCTGTACTTGTAGCTTGGTATTTATTATTTTAGTCGTAGATAAAATATAGTATTCAACTTGCGGTAATGGTCTTAACTCCCTTGATGAAATACAGCAAACTTCGTCTGCGTGAGTTATGTCCTACATTACCCTCATACCGTTACATAATATACTATTATTGTTAAATCTTTTTTGTCGCAGAAAAAATATAGTGCATAACACGGGGAATGCTCATTTTCCACAAGTCTATAAACTATTTGACATTGACATTGTTTAGCACTGTGATGTAATTAAAAAATATTTTAACGACTAAATGATTAATTAAACACTATTTTGAAATGTGTATCTTTTCGACATTGAAAATGTAATCTTACGACTATCATATGAATATCATGACTAAGTGTATCAGATAAAGTATTATATTATTTCATTGTTATATATTTAATAGTTTCTAAAGTTTGCAGAATTTATTTTTACTCGCCGTAAATATATTTCAATCCGTGCCTGTTCATCATATACATTTTACATGAGTATTCAGTACTCCATCAGCGATTAGAGATTCCTGTAAGCAAAATAGTTTTTGATATTCCTTCAGCGGTGTACTTCACCTAGTCACCAATAGATAACCGCCACTTGCTAGACATACTTTTTAGCTTCATTGCTTCCATATGGGTGAACTCTCTTATTAGTCTCTATACTCAAGGGTAGTAGGCAATTGGTTTCATACCTTGTAATGCAGCCCTCCATTCTGGTTTTATTCCACTCTCGAAATTTTCTTCAAAGCGAAGGTGCTTTCCTATTACTGGCCTCCAAACTGACTTCTCCAAATCGTATAATTGCACCAAGTTATTGACTAAATTTTCATTTATTCCTATTTTAGGTAACTGTTTGTTGACTGGAATTTGATTTCCAGATTCTGGAAATTTATTTTCATCTTCTAAATATCCAGTGTCAGACTCAGTCTGTTCTACTGCCCTATTAGAACTATATAAACCAGAAGTACTAGGGATACTGCTGTCAGGTACTGTAGGACGTGGCGGAATAAAAGCCGGGTCATTTTCGGATTCTGAATAGAAAGGATCCGTTTCGCTTCCGGAATCATCAGTTTCTGCAGAATATAATTTATTACCATTCCCGGTTCGATTTTCATCGTGTCCGCCGACGACCGCTGTGTCTTCACCAGGCCACAGTGGACACCGGTGACCGCTGCTTTTCCGGCAGGGCCATAGCGGACACCGGTGACCGCCGTAATTTTTTCCGTAACTTTTGGCAAAAATTACAAAACGGACCTAGTGCGAAGGAGGTGACATCGCTTGCAACAAGTTGGTGATAAAAAACATATCTGGTCCAGGGGAAAGTTTTAGTTTAAGCACCGTGTCGCTCAACCTGTTAAGTAGGGAAGTTATTTCAATCCACGCGTTTTCCTTCTCACTCCAGGTAACTGCATCGGTCCTTTTATTTTCTATAATTGTTTTATGATCATATATTAGGTTTAAAAGAGTTGTCTTCTCTTGCACAGTAAAATTTGGATACCTCTTTTTTCTAATATTATTATCATCACAATTATTAATATTCATTTTTATTAAACCACCAGTCACAAACAAAATCAACAATCAAA
>CAJUYH010011209.1:0-11319 GCA_910591685.1 Galerucella tenella
TGTGTGGTTTGACTGACGTCGGAATATTCTGCTAAGTATATGCAGATAACATTGTTATAACAGAGAGGGGAAAATTCGATAACACCATTTGTGACATCGTACAAAACTCCAAAATTTAAGTACTATCCTGTATATGCATTACAGGAACAATGAGAATACGCCCAACGAAGACCATGGAAGTGATTATCAACACCACACCACACCACTACATGTAGTGATGGAAAATGTTGCAGAAAAAACAAGATACAGACTGAGTAGAGAGGGAATCATTAAAAAAACAACTCACTTCTTAAAAATCAGAAAACCTGGGAGATCCACAAGATGAAAAAGTATAACTTTTCGAAGAAATTTGTTACTGAATTAAGCATCAAGAAGGAATGGGATCCAAATACCATTAACATACTTGGAAAGAATGCTATTCAATGGTACACAGATGGCTCAAAAGCAATAGAAGGAACTAAGATCAAATGATTTCCTAGCTCACTAAGCATTTTAACAGGGATTCTAACATTGTCGCCTGAAAAAACTCGGTAAAATGGGGGGGAGAAGAATGTAGATTATGTGCCATGGAAGAAGAAAATTTCTTCCACCTACAGCAATTCAGAATCCTAAGGCACAACATATATGAGATTACTGTATAGAAGAGGGACACTTACCCAAATTAAAGCCTGCAGATATACTAAAATGCCTACAGAAAATAGGTCTAAGGTGCTACTAGCCTCTGAGACTTTCCTCAGGAGTAAAAGTAAGGGGCAATAGATCATTGAGGTATCAGTGAATAACACCCCAATATACATACATACAACAAGACCAACATTACGGTTGGGTAGAACTGGAGTTGTAATATCAAATATTTTTCTTCAATTCAATTACACCCTCCGGCGGTAGACCTACAAGTATGTAATTCTCCTTACAACTCGATCCTAAGATATGGCCGTTCTTATTTGTCATCCCGAAACTATATGTTATATTCTATTCTGATTTGAACATTTAGGTCTCCTAATAATATTATTGTGTCTTGTTTTGGTACTTTCTGTAATCTATCTGCTATTTTTCTCAAAAAATATTGATAGATTTTGATTAACAAAAAAAAAGTTTTTTGAAAAATAAAGAAATTTCAAGGTTAATATATGTATTTACCTGGGAATACGTTTCAAAAGTAGAAGTGGCATGAGTAGCATCTGAATTATTAGTATTTCCATTTAGATCAACGTGGAACATATAAAATACAACACCAAACATTGCAGGTCCCATTCCATTGCACAATCCTCTCATACCAGTAACCATACCTAAAAAATTATTTCACTATTTTTATTCATAATTTGAAAGGTGCTCAATTTTTCAATTTTGATCTATACTCTTTTCCAAATCAACTTACAACAGTGGAAGCTATAAAAGTGGTTAGATGTTAATAAATGTATTTTTGAATAAATTTGATTATCCAATAGATACGTAAGTGACAAAATTGACTGTTCCATGTGTGTGTGGGGGAGTTTAGAATGGCAGAAAATATAAAAGTTGAAACATTAAATCAACTGTCTCAGAATAGAATCATAAAATTGCTCATTACAGATATACGAGAGTAGCTACAAATAATATACAAACAGATAATTTCAACTTATTAAAGAGCATCAAGTGAAGTGTGTCCAGAAAAGACTGGCAAGACAGAAGCAGACTGAAGTTTCCCCGAGGAGGGACCTGGTACACAGACGGGTCACAGACTGAGGAAGGGACAGGAGCAGGGGTGTATAGTGAAGTGAGAAACACAAGATGCTCCTTCTCACTAGGAGAAAATACCTCTGTATTTCAGGCAGAGATTTATGCTATTCTAGAATGTGTCAGAGTTAACAAACATAGGACTGACACTTGAAGGATAAACATACTAACTGACAGCCAGGCAGCCCATTCGTGTGGGTGCCGGGACATAACGGTATTTCTGGAAATGAACAATGAACTCGCGAGAAGAGGTTCAGCAACAGATTTCGGCGCCTTAAGAAGCTGTTGATGAATTCGAAAACCATGTTTTGGAGGTACCTCAATCGGAATGGAAAAAGTGTTACGAAAATTGGTTCGAGCGCATACAAAAGTGTATTGATAATCATAGGAAAGCAATGGAGCCATTTTTAATAATAAATGACTGTCTTTTCATTATTAGGCTCAAAATATAAATAACATTCATGGCTAGGAATCATTTATGTAGATGACAGTTCTTTCTCTAGCAGTTAAAGTTCCAACCACAAGAGGCGCCAAACCTCATATCTGTCACGGTCACAATCTTAAATTTCAATTTTCCAAATGACCAGCAGGTAATTTCAAATTATAAATAATTTCAACGATTTACAAAATACATATGATCTCAATCAAGAATTTATACGGTATAAATTGTTTTTTCTTAGATATATATTTTTCTCAATATACTCAAGACTTTGAACTACCAATCAAGTTGTGATCACTCTTAATCTTCTTTGATATTTCAAGTATTTGAATTATTATAATAAATGTTGTGCTATATTGTAGGTGTGCAGCCTTTGGCTATCCATGGTCTAATAGAGAAGAAGGTGTGCTCCCACGGAAGACGAGTTTCCATCATGTTCTGCGCACCTTTCAAAACACTGCCATATTGCTAATCATATGTTTAATGTTTTGAGTGACTGTCATAACTATAACCTACACAACCAAACTTAATCGTCCATTTTTGTCAATAGACCTATCCAAGATGCTGTCAAATGATTTTCAAGATGGCCGCTGGTAGACACACAAATCTTTTGTTATGATATTATTGTATGTGAAATCTGTTTAGTTCGGTCAATTTAGTCGTCTTCTGTGGTCTTCTTTAATCTAAAGGTTCAGTTCTTTATTTTATTGTGATTAATTATAAATAATTCAGTGTGAAACTAGAAAATATGCCTACTACTTGTTGTGTGGTTAATTGTGGAAGTCGAGAAGATCGTGATAATGTTAGGTTTTACCTAGTGAATTACACTATCCACACAAACCTGAATGGAATGAACTATCAAAGATCAGAAGAAAAAGGTGGAAAGTCGACTTCTTGAGTTTCTTCAATAGGAGCAGGGTTATTCATGAGTGTGTAAGGATCAATACACTGAATAACTCTCATCTTTTCCTTGTATCTTATGGCAATTTCTTTACAGTCACTCTCTAACATCAATAGATAATCACTTTTATTGGAACAAGCCATTATTTAAAATTTAAACACGTATAATAGAAAAAAACTATTAACACAACTATGCACCTATGCAAAACGCAGGTAAATGATCTTTTGTGTGTCTACCAACGGCCATTTTGTATGTCAGATGGTCACGTGTTCTGGATAGCCTTATTGTGAACTCTGAACATTGAGTGTCTTTATTGCTAAATAAAGATTTTTTCTCTTGTTTTCGCTTCAAATTCAGTTATTTGTCAAGCGTTTGATTTCGCGCGGTATTTTCTGATTGGCGGATTTTTCAATATGGCGGCGTTTTGGAAGTTTTTTTTGATTGGTCGTGCGCAGTAACACTCCTTGTTCTCTATTACACCATGTGGCTATCTTTGATTGGACCTGTGACATAACATCGATGACAGAAACGCGCCTACAAACGAACGCGTACTTATTGACGGTAGAAAAGAAGAAGAGACCACGAGGCAGTTCGAACCTAACCTAAAGAGACACAATCATGCTCATTGTATTTTGTATTGTAATAAATTCCATTGAATCAAGTTATCAAATAATTTATTCATATAAACGTTACAGGGCGTTTAGATTTGAGAGAAACACCTTTGAAAAGGATTCGTGAAATACTTCTACAGTTATTATTTTATTGCTTTAAATTTAAGTATTCTATAAAATAATTTTCCCGTATTTTCCTTTTTTTTTTGGCTGGATTTCTATCCCAGAAACATTAGAAATAGTGCGTAAGGCAAGCGCGAGTTTTGAATATGTTGTCACTTCCCTCTTTCATGACGTCAGAGCCTACTACCTTTAAAACGACAGACCGTTATTTCCGTTGGATTTGTAAGGTTTGCTTCCCTGGTTTTTGAATTTTGACATCTCATCTAACCTCGAAATCGATATTGATATTCTCTTTGTTGTTGCTGTAGTTTGTATTATTTGTTCTTGTTTCCAAAATGTTCAATGAGGACTTGGTACCAGCTTACACAAACAACAATATAAATTCCCAAGTTGTTAGATTTGTAATTTCTTATAAAAACACTATTCAAAGTAACAAAGGTTTTTATTAACTTCTCGGCATATTGGCATCTCCACTAGAGCTGTTGCTGTCATGATTGACTTCTCAGGCACGTTCAGTTGATACTAATTGTACTACCTTACATCCCCCTTTTTAAGAACATGCACTGGAATATTCACTATCAGTCTCACTATCATTATCTGTCATGTTTTCACTTACAACTTCTACATCTATAACATTACTGTTATGTACTATATTGTCTAGTTCTATAAAATACCAGACTCAATGTTGAGATAAATCATGATTCTTAGGGCTATTATTACGTATTATTTTCTCTTCTATTTCTAATTTGTTTTTTTCTGACTCAGCAAATGAAAATGTTGTGTAAATACGGAAACATTCTTCAACTATATAGTGAAGTACTTGTGCACACTGGATAGCTTCATCCTTTTCATTTATTTCGCTTGCAATTAGATAATTTTCACATCTGCACCTCCACAGTTTCCAATTTTCACTTAGATTGCCGGTTATCACCATTGTGGGAACGCCCCTGTTATCACCCATTTTGTTGTTTAATTTGTTAGATTGTCCAACTTGATTTATTTTATTATCTTTCCACTTGAACAACAAACTCAATTAACTGACTGCGCCATGTTAGTTTTGTAATTTCTTATAAAAACACTATTTAAAGTAACAAAGGTTTTTATTAACTTCTCGACATATTGGCATCTCCACTAGAGCTGTCGCTGTCATGATTGACTTCTCAGGCACGTTCAGTTGGTACCAATTGTACCACCTTACACAAGTAGTTTTTCATTGATTAGGATAATGGAACCGTAAGGATCCGAAGTCAATATCACATCCTTACACACAAGTAGTTAAGTCGTTTACGTTCCACGAGACTAAAACGAAAAATTATGGTTCGAAAAAGCAGTTTCCAAAGAAGTTGACCAAAACCCGGATCATTTTCTGTTGTGAATAATTATAAACAAATTTAAACAATTTGATCCAATAACAAAAACAGACAACTCAAGAGTACAACATTCAAAAAGTAAATAAAATTAACACAATACTCTACCACGAAATTTTCACTTCTCCGTAATCATAGACTTGGGACTTATAATTTATATCAATAAAAAAAACTGCGGCCGATTTCATAATAAAACATAAAGGATACTTCAAGTTTAAGGATACTTTAATACATATTATTGATTTCATAACCAATTTAAAGTATTCTTTAAACTCAAAGTATTCTTTAAGGTTAAAGTGTCGATTTCTCGACTCTATCTCTCTAAAGTGTCATTTAACTACAATATAACCATGACGTTTGCTAGTTTTGTGTTAGTTTAGAATAATTTTCAAACCTTTAGCTCTAGTTCAAGTTCGTCTGATGAACAATTTATTTATATTAAAAGACCAAAAGTGTATAGGAAAAGAACAGACTGTTTCGAAAAATATGATGAGCTCGACTTTTATCGCTCAAAAAAACTAACTGTTTTGTATATCTACTAAATGAAATAGAAGAACAAATCGCTTCACCTACTAATAAGTAAGTTGTGAATCCATAGAATTGTGTTGTATACAATGACAATAATAGAATTAACAAAAACCTTTATTTAATTTTCATTATATATAAGCTTAAATTCTACAATAAATAAAATACATACAAAAAGTTTGTTTTAGTTGTAATACAGTACGTTTTCTGCATTACTAACTTCATTAGTAGTTTTGTATTCTAAAATATGCTTAAACTTTTCAATTTCTTGAATCAATTTCATTTCGTCTTCCCAAGAAAAATTTCCAAATAAATCGCTTTCGCAAATAATGCAAACGCCACAACTTATAACAAAACTTAACCTCATTTATTTAGACAGGAACGGAAAAACGAGTCAAATATGACAGATCTTTCTATTTCATGTCAAAATCCATGAATTCCAGATTAACCAACACTTTAAAAATTACTTAATAGATACTTTATGGAAAGGACACTTTAATATTCATTATGGCACCAAATGACGGCAACAACTACTTTAAAAGGGACTTTGGTGTAAAGTCTCCTTTCGGTAAAGTGGACTTTAGTTATTCATTATGAAATCGGCTGTTAATTCGAAATTTCCTTTCTAGATTATTAACAAAAACTTTATTTTGCGCCACTTCGTTATCGGGCAATTAAGTGTAGTTATATTTTTATTCACAACCATATATGTAATGCTGTCATTACTAACGTCATTTTTTATTTTTAAAAATATAACACATTGAGGCCCGGTTTATCAATAGCCAATATTATCCGTCAGTTAAGTATCCGTCGGATAAAAGTAACTAGCAGATAAAGTTCCAGTTTGTTTGGAAGCGGTTTATCAACTCGTTTTTATTCTCTAGTTTGATAACTAACAGATAAAGAAAGTTGGCAATGCTGACGAATGAATGTAAGCAATCTCATTGGTTGTTCCAAGAACAAGGTCACGTCACATGAATTAATATTTTTGTTAGGTTATTGGTGAATGTTTATCAAAAGGTTTATGTGTTTTTATTTTTATTTCTTGAAGAGTTTTTAGTTGTTGATGAATATGAATTTTTCGAATGATTATATTCTGGATAGCGGCGAGGACGAGGATATTGTGCAAGTTATTGAGTACGAAAGAAGGCCTTATACAGTTAGGGAAAGAGTAGACAACTTCGAAAAGTGGTATGACAAGAGAGACTGTTCTATCAATATTAGAACTGATTGAGGATTCACTTGAACGTCGAACTGCTGCTTTACCCTGCATCCAAGCCTCCTCTTTTGATTTCCAGGTTGCCCTATCCGTTTTTTATTTTCTATTACATTTTTATGTTTATTTTCAATTTTTAGAAGCAAATTTCTCTCCTCAGCTGTGAAATTGCATCCTCTCTTCTTAGTAGTACTAGTACTTTCCATTTTTTACTTTGCTCAAAACCCAAGTAAATTTGACACAACACCACAACGAAATCAAAACACAACAACTCTACCGAATAAAGTAAGGTTATGTAATAATCCTTAACCTCCAGATATCGACCTATCCGCCAGTTGAAACTGAAAGATAAATATTTGACATTTTATCTGCCGGATAAAGTTATCCTGTGGTTGATAAACCGACCTTTCCAAAATAACTGGTAGTTAAGCATTAACTGACGGATAAATTGCTATTGATAAACCGGGCCTGATAAATATTATAATACCTATTTCTGGAGGGGTACAATCCATAAATATTTCATCGGAGGACATTTTTTTAGATTTATTCTTCGCGAACTTAAGGTGATTATACAGCAAATAAAATAAAATAAGGAATAAAATAAATTAAAATAATAAAGATGAACATAAGCACCTCTATGAAAGCGTTTATACAAGAAATAAGATAAAATAGTAAATAAGAATTAGTAGAAAAGATGGCCAGATGGTTTGGAAACCGATAATGCGCATGACCCAGATATTTCTGTTCTAAATGTTCTGAGGTTCCAATTATTCTTCATGTAACCTAACGAAGTACTTGATCATGAGACTACGACATTTTTGATATTTAAAATAGCTCAAACGAAAAACTTTTACATACACAACATTCTCACCCCTCATTGAGCCAAAACAAAAGGTGGAATTCACTAAGCTTGCACAAAACACAAACAAAGTCATTGTCAAAAAAGCTGCAATTTGATTGGCTTACCCTTACTTCTTATTTTATTTTATTCATCTCTATAATCAATGTTTTTTTGTCCTTATTTCTTAACTTATTTTAATTAGTTCCTTATTTTATTTTATTTGCTGTATAATCTCACTTTCAATATCCATCCGACTTTATCTGACATTTATCTATATTGGTGACAGTAGTTGTCAAATGTGAAATTTTAGGTGTGTTCAGAACGAAACAAAGATTTATTAATTTTGATCGGGATATGATAGTTGTATATCAAATAGTATACAAACCTCGGTAGGAAGTTTCATTCCTGTCTCGAGATAACGATATCTAACTAACTAATCTCTCGACAGAAATGAAACTCTTTCCACCTCGGTGTGTAATATACTATTGCATTTATGTAAGCACTGCTCTTAAAACCGCCATAAATTAACTTATCGTTTTAATGAACATTTCGTTTATCGGAACCAATATATATTTACTTTGATCAGCACCGCAAATTGATTAATAAAACGTGAGATCATTTATTATCTCCTTCAAAATACAGTCATTTGAAGAATATTTACAATGTTTACTAAATTGAAACCGTATGGGAAACTTTTTTATATCAATCTCATGATAAAAAGTACCTGCACCATTGTCTAAAACAGGGGGGTGGGCGCACATGGAGCCAAAGAGGGTCACAATTAATTTTTTGTATATTCTATAGAGCTCCGTGCTTCGGAGGGTTGGATGAGGGAGGCTGGAAGTGATTCACCCCTAATCTCTCATACAAGTCTCCGTAGATGAGTTGTCCTACCCGACACGGCGCGTCCCAATGGCTGATAGGGTGTCTCCAGAGGGTGTGGGTGATCAAGGGACTCGTGCTCTTCGAGCTGTAAGGGCCTCATGACCGACCAACCCTCGGGATAAGGGGAATTCTGAGTGATGTGGAAAGGGTAACAGGAGCTAGGGCGGTGGAAGCGGGAAGAACAACAAAAACCATTAAGATGTTGGAGACAGACCCGTGGATTGAAGATTAAGTGGTGAGGAAGAAAATAGAGGAATTAATTGGGGGAGGGGCAATGGTGATGAAAGTGGGAGAGGAACGGCATGAAAATGGCGGTGGTGAGGATGGAATGTGAGAAAGCGGGAGATTAAGCTGGACTTGAATAGGGTAAATATTATAGAGGGGAGAGAGGAGGGCAGATGTTTTGGATGTGGACTGAAGGGCCACCAGGTAGCGGGATGTAAGGCAAGGAGAGTGGAGAAGATTAGGGAATGCTGGCTATGTAAGAGCGTGGGGCACATGGCCAGGGACTGTCGGCAAGCTTTCCTTTGTAGGGTATGTGGGGAAAGGGGACACAAGCCAGGGGAGGCAGATTGTAGTAGGGACGGAAGGAAGTTGATGTAGACGGAGATGGAAAAGATGGGAGGTACCCTCTGGACCCCTCAGAGGGGACGAGTCTGGGCAAGTAGGAGGAAGGAGAAAGCAGACAGCGGAAAGTGAAAATGTTAAGGATGGATGAAGGGTGTTACAGATGAATCTAGTGGAGAGTATGATTGGGAAAGAGAAGGCATATGAGAGGTAGGAGTGATAGAAGGAAGTAGATAGAGTGTGTGAGGGACCGCCGCTCGCCTTGAAGTATGCTAGGGTAGTGATTCCGAGGCGGGAGTAACGGCGAGCTTTCTTAAGCAGATGCAGTATTCAACGAGAAACTCAATTTTTTACAGATACCTAATTCTTCATGTGAAAATTTTTCGAATTGAGTTTTTTGAAATGCACGCACGATGATTTGATATTTGTTGACAGGCGCCAACTATGTTGTTATTTGCAACGCTTAAGAGACACCTCTTGTATTAAATAGCTCCAACACATTTCAAATTTAAATTTAAGGAGTTGAATACAGAAAAATTAATCATTCGAAAAAATTACAGATGCAATTATCAAAATGAGCTAAATAAAGGAATTATAAATAAATAAATACCTTGAACAACTCCTTGGCGATCTGGAGTACTATGGACAGAAACAAATGCAGAAATGGCAGGATACGTTATTGAGCTCATTGATGCAAGTATACCAGCACCCCACATCATCCATGTTGTAGTTCCAAAACCATACCACAGTAGCTGGAGCATTTCAAATAATAATCCCAACATGATAGTATGTTTTGAACCGAGATTTTTTATTAAAATTCCTACAAAAAACAATTCACATTTTAGTTGATAAGCTCAAGGCAAGTCGTTTTCTTTTGTATTTTCAAGAATTTTACATTTGTTATTGTTTCCACTTTATTCAGTCATCTGTGATTTGAAATTTAGAACTTTGTTTTGAATAGTACCTAGACGAAAACTTAGTGCAGATCAATCTTTTGGTATAATTGAGAAAGGTAGATAGTCTTAGGGGAGCTATATACACTGTGGGCCGAAATAAAGGAATACATTTTTCAATTGAAAGTATTATTTTAGTTTTTTGGGCGATTTATTAAAAGTGCATTTGAGCTCGTTGCAAATGAAAACTGTCAGCTAAAATTGTACTAATATGCATTTTCGGTAGATAAACTATCCAGAACACTTCAGTAAAAAAGATATTTTCCGAAATTAACGGATTCGCGAACATTTTAACAAATAACACATTTATGAAAACAGTTTAGTAACTTTAAAACTTAGAGAAAAATAGTATGAATGTGGCCACCTAACAGCCCAGAATTAAATCCGGTTAATTATTCAATTTGGGGAATTTTCGAACAAAATTTGTATGACGGACAACAATTTGAAACAATCGAGCAGCTCAAAGAAAGAATGCAATTTGTTGGAACAATTTTGAACAAGGTGCAATAAATGGGGGTATCAATTTATGGCGCAGACGACTTCAAAAAGTGGTAAACAATAATAGTGGCCACATTCATAATATTTACTCTAAGTTTTAAAGTTACTAAACTGTTTTCATAAATGTGTTATTTGTTAAAATGTTATTTAATAAAAAAATGGTATTTCGCGAATCCGTTAATTTCGAAAAATTTTCTTTATACTGAAGTGTTCTGGATAGTTAATCTACCGAAAATGCATATGAGTACAATTTTAGCTAAGACAGTTTTCATTTGCAACGTGCTCAAATGCACTGTTATATAATTTTTTTTATAAGTCCTACCCAGTACATTATTTTTGCTTCCAAATTCACAGCCATGTTGAGGGCATGTTAGGCTATTAGCCCTGCAAAAAGAAAGTGAATCGCACAGAAAACAAAAAAAATATTTTCAAATAAAAAATGTACTCGAGTAAAAAATGCTCGATTGGCATGGGAGAATAAAGATGTGAATTGGAATGCTGCATGGAGGTCAGCATTGTTCCTAGAAGTCAAGATATGGATGGTTTTCTGATAGTCAGCGTGATTGTAATATAATTGTCAAATTCTATAGACAAATTAAATAAATAAATATGCATAATTTTTGAATATCAGGCAAATTAGGTTTACCTTCAATTCTTATTCTCTAGAACTGTTTTGA
>CAJUYH010011210.1:0-11318 GCA_910591685.1 Galerucella tenella
TTAGAGCAGCCTGTGAAATCAACCACTTCTAATTTGGATAGTGAGTCTGTTCCTTGCTTGAAAAGATTCATAATATTAGCATCGGTAATTTGGTGACCAAATCTTATCTAAAATGGAAAATACGATAAAAAATGTTATTACAATCATAAGCGAGCTAGAGGAATCTTTGAACATGACGCTGTTATTTAAGCATATCTAATAAAAATAAAACAAATACCTACAAACTAGTCTGGTTAATGGGCTTGTTCAAGAAACATTTTTTTAGTTAATGATAGAAACTAAAACTCATTTTAAACAGATTCCCAACATTTTAGATTTTTCCGCGAACGTTTTAACCCTCAAATTGATTAAAGAAATTGGATTGAACGAAAACGGGGCGTGGTTACCTGTGACGTCACACTGCATATGCTATACCTAACGTTTGAAACGCCGCGAGTCGAGAGCTGTGTATTGTCGTTGAGTGAAAAATTAACATTCAACGGTATTGTGTATTGTATCGTTTTGTGTAAGAAAAAAACGCTGGTCTGTTGACTGTACCTACTGTTTCGTTATTTTATTGTGAAGAGAGTGAGAAAAAATTGGTAAATGAATACTATTTGATTCCCGACTGTCCTAACACATCCAAGAATGCACCAGAAAAATATATATACATTAAAACAGTGAGCAGTGGAACAGTTAAATTAAAACCTTGAGTAGTACCGAGATTGTTTGACTGTCTAAAAAATAAAGTAACAATGCATAGTTCAAAGCCACGGTCACAGTTTTTACAAGTTAAGCTCAGAAAATGGAGCCTCTGATGATGATAAAGTAGAGGAAGAAAATCAAATGGATATCACACGAATGAAACCTATATCTAGGGAAATAGGGGTTCAGGCTTGCATTAAGGCTTATGTACGTTCCAAAGCGATTCAATGCGGGGGCGAGGGGTTTTATATATGGGGAATGGCTAACAAGAGAAAATGCACTAGCAATGAGATCGTTCCAAAGAAATCGTGAATGGAAAAAGAAGGAAAACCTATGAACGAAGAGTTTTCAATGTCCACTAGCGGTCCTTCTTCTACATTTATCTCGTCAGAATTAAGTATGTCAGATCCGAATAGCTCATTTTATCTAGACACTTATAGGACAGACGAAATAGAATATTTTATTTGATAAAAAAAAATATTCATTATTTGTTGTGAGCTTGTTAACTAAAAAAATGTGAGCTGTACAAGCTTGATATCTTTTTAACATTAAAAAAGATCAAATTTAATTAACCTTATAGGATATTAGGAGACGATTTTGGTGTGGCACTTTCCAGAGTATGTGGCATTATACAAAAAACTATACCGTTATTAGCCGGTTACCTTTACCCATTTGTGCAAGTTAAGAAAAGACTTCCTACTCCCTCCAGACGCAGATATGAAAATGTACAATGTATTATAGATTGTTTTGAAATTTCGATTCAGAAACCAAGTGTGAATTCTTTGTTTCTATTAATGTAGTCCCTCACCATAAAGATATCGACTTCAGGTGAATTTGCAAAATCTGCTTCAATAAATTCAGTATCTACTGATTACATCTTCAATAGCAAAAATCACTTACACTTTTAAAATTTAAAGATATTGCAGCTGTAACCAACTTTCTCATGTGAAACGCAGCGGTGTACAGAGCACAATATGCAATGTGACGTCACAGTCGGTTCTGTCGCTTTTTAAGGAAGCTCCATTTTCAATCTCTAATATCTAAGTAGTGGGGAAAGTTCAAGAGCTGAAAATTTCACTAGTTATTTTGATGATTCAGTTTTACAAAATAACGTAAGAAAAACCCAGAAAATATATCTTTGATAACAAGCCTATTTGAACAGAAAATCAGTGATCAAATAACAAAAATTCCGCTATAGCTAAATTTTGGCAGCAGAGATCTTGGGTACACCATAAGGAATGAAGTGTGAAAAGTCTCCATCCATACCATGTGTGCTAAGAAAGTTATTTGAGGTCAAATGTCAAAATTTTCGGATTTTTGTGTTTTTCTCGGGAACAATACATTTAATAGAAAAACTAACTCACACCAAAATTTTAGATCATGAAATGATCTACAAAAATAGTTCCTATACTTTTTTCTCAAGAAAAGTCAAACGAGTTATTATATGCATCACACTGTATGGAATAGGTTCGATAACAAATAAATGAGAGCGTGTTTGGAAAAACGCTTGGACACGTGTATTTGTATTTTCAAATGTGCACTTGAATAATATAGGGTGTATTATGAGACTGTGGCCAATACCAACTTTCTTATTTTGAATACAACTACCTGTATTTTATTTACTTTTTGCATTTTTCAGACAAATAGAGACAAAATTTATGTACCGGGTGGCCAACTAAGAACGGCCGTCGGCCATATCTCATGAAAAAAAATTTATGACAAAAGTGGCCTCGAGAAACGCCTGGAAATTATTTTCAGAATTGTAGGTCCACCGTTAGAGGGCGTATTCGACAGTTGAAATTTTAAAATGCAAAATTTTACAGAATTTTCCCCTTTAACGAGCATATTAAATATCATAATCACATTCCTCGACAAATTCTGTATATTTTTAATAGAACAAGTTTAAGTCTATCTCTTCAAATAAGGAGTGGGGGAGAGTGGGAACCTTGTTACGAAAAAACTAGGTATGTAATTAGTGCCGCCCTAGATGTTCGAAATGTCGTCCATCATTTTTAATGCATGAAATCAATCGCTGACGGGTAGAGAAAACAGCAGCTTCAATTTCTGCCCTTGAAATACTTCGTATTGTCTGTCGTATACTTCCAACCATGTCAGCTCTTGTTGAGGGTCTATCGGCATGGACAAGATCTTTCACTCGCCCCCACAAATAAAAATCTAAACAAGCTGGGTCTGGAGACCTTGGTGGCCAAATAAATGAGCTTCCAAATATCGGGTTTTATTGATATTTGATGCTCTTGATTTACTAACTGATCGCTTGAAAACAAATATAACGTTCTTATACAGTGTGGAAACCACTTATGGAATAAAATTCTTTATGTCATTATTTTAGAAAATTATAAAAAATTCCGAGACACGTCAACTTTTGAATTGAGTTGTGCGTTATGTAAACATAAATTTAAATGTACGCACGCAAGTATGCCATAGTCGGTGTTTTTTTTAATGAAAAACCCTGTATATTTGCATATTTTTGAAATCCTCAATGAACCGATTCCAGCAAACTAAATAATGTATGGTCAATTATGAATTATACAGGGTGAAATTTTAAAATTAATAATTTATTACACTTTAAATATTGGTACTTTTTTGAATTAGCTAAATATGGATTTATCAAAAATCTAAACAAATTATTAGACGTATTTGTATATTAAACAAAACCAGCTACGCCCATAGATTTTATCATAAAAACCAAAAAATTGCCTAAAAACGCCAATAATTAGACAAAATCGGTAAATAATGTGGATTGTTTTAAATCTGTAAATAATGTGGATTGTTTTCTATTCTGTCAGTTGTTGATGTGTTGACAGTTTATACTGATAAAGTTGAATCTTTGTCAAACACTCTTTCCTTGTCGACATAACAATGAAATATTTAACTGAGACTCACCGAATTGAGATTTTAATGATGATCGGGTACGGGGATAACAGTTACTGCAGAAGTCAAGTTGAAGTGTCAAACTTATTTAATCACAGGAATTGCCTAATATTTCACAAACTACTGGGGCTTAAATTTCATGCTCAATTCAGAGAACTTGGATATGTCAAACCATTGAGCTTTTATATTCTTTTAAGACCCTTTTCTCTTCTTAAACACCTTTAATCTTCCAATAAATTACAAGATATCAAGGAAAACATATCGCAAAATGAGCCATCGAAGCAGTATAATGAGTACTAAATAATGATCACTTGGCAAAAAGAGCTAATAAATTTATTAAGCATCACGTCAACTGAAAATTTTCATATTATATAAAGTAACAGAGATAATCATATGATTAAAAAAATGTATAAGAAGCATGAGGCTTTGAATTGGCTATAATTGCAATGAATCGCAGTAGCTTGTATAGCCGAAAGATCGATGGCTAGGTGGCGGTAATTGAACAACTGTCTTGTTTTCAATTCAAATTCGATGCTTTACTTCTCAATCGTCTACATGAAATCTAAGTGAAGATACGAAGAAAAGTAGGTATACCTACCCAAAAACAGGATTTGACAAACTTAGTATCATTGTTTTTTTTCCTCATTTTGCTGGAACGCTACCAAAACGTCGTAGTAAAAATATAAAAACATAATATTGTGGTTTGATTCCCAAAAAATAAGAAAACATAATAAAAGTAATGCCACAAGGAACATTCAGGAGATATTTAGTATCATTGTAACAATAACCAACAATGAACACGTCACAAGAGCAGCAAAAATAAGCTTCATTGACTCTGTAATTACCTGAAGGTACTTTTCGAAATGCTTTCCATATTTTTCGACTTAGATATTCAATCTTAATGCGGTAGAAAAGGCAGCATCCTATTAATTTCAGTAACAGAAATAATGTCACTGGTGTTTTGTATTCGTTGAATAAGATCTGCTCTATTCGCAGATCCTGTCTGAAATACCAACGCTTATTTTCAGATATATTAAATAACGGTCCCGACACGGAGAAGCTTCGTTTGGTATCGGTTGATGCTTACAGCTTAACCAGACGAGACAGGGAGGCAACATTATAGAACGAGCAAAAACACTATGAAAACGTTGTAAGGATTTCTGCAAGAAGAACCTAGTGGAAAGACTGTTGAGCCTGATAAGGACTACTGGTCTCTTCACATAAACGGCACAACCAAGCCCAAAGGCTGAGGTGTCGAGCTCGCTACGCCTCTGACTGTTGGTACCAAATTAATCAATTAATCCCACGTTCTTATGATGGCAGTAGAATATGCGGTTATATGGTGAACAATTTATCACTGCAAGGTTATAGAATGCAAGTTCATAGGTAGCGGTTTGTTTGAAATATGCTTGAAAACTGACTAAACAGCGTCATTTCCAAAGTTTGCTCCATCGGAAGAAACTTTTGTATGAAGGTTAATAAAGTTGAATAGATGAATATTGAATTAAATATAGTATCTGTAGGTAGGGAAAAGCTTTTCTGGTCACCTACCCTGTATACCAGAAAAATTTTCTTATTCCCAAGAAATGTTTGATGTGTGTAGAATACCATGATTAACATACCTTCAAAGTCCTGAGTTTATTCAATGTTTTCCATAAGTTTTGAAAATCAAATCCTTCAAAATTGTAAGCAAAATTCAGGCACAAATATTCCAGCTTTTTGCATTGTAAAATAGAAGAAAAACTACCATTGCCTAAATTAGAGCAGTCTAATGATAGACTTTGCAGGTTATCAGCAGTGTGGCTCAATAAGAAATATATATCATCGTCTGTTAGATAAATTCTGTTAATAGGCTGGAATGTTGAAACATGGAAACCTGTCAAGTTACGGCAGTTCAAAACTATCGAAGTGATGTGTGAAGTTGTTAAATATGGGTTATCACTAACATTAATAGATAACAATGATTGACAATAAGCCAGTTCTTCACAAAAAATAAGAGATTTGAACGTTGTGCCTTTCAAGTCCAAATTCTTCAATGACTTGCACGAAACTATCAAATATCTAAGGGAATCTTCGGTGATCTCATGGCAGTATCGGAAGCTGATTTTCACCAAGTTTTGAGCATTTCGACATATCTGTCTCAAAGCTACCAGTGGCTCTTTAATTTCCTTGATAAATATATTCTCGGCATTGTTGAATTGTCTTATTTTGTTGCAAATAACTGATGTACTTATTGATAATCCTTGGAATTTCAATGTCTTCCAAAGACTTGGATGTTCTGCAGCCGTTCGCCACTGCTGGCAAACTGGAATTATCATTGTTCTTAGTTCAGTTTCGTCGAAATAATGAAATATATTTATGAGTACTTTTTCTGGTAAAAATCCATATCCAGTTGGTAAGATGAGCGTATTTCCTCTTAAGGAAGATATACTACTGATAAACATGTTGAATGAAAAAAAACTTCAAAATTCAAGATGACGTTTCATATTATTATATTTTTTATAACGAACATAATAGAGGAAAGGAATATCGATTATAATTCATTCATTCATTCGATTGGGTTGTGCGCAACTGCCCAGACACTTGAACTGATTTTCAAGGTCATTTTAGATTTGACAATTTTCCATGGAATATATCACAAAACAGTCTAACCTATAGAAGTAAAAGTTGATAGGATGTCCTTGAATACAAAAATGGGGTTTTAAACCCATCCACCTGAAGCGTTAGTTGCAATTGATTTGTCGAAACAGGCCTGGCAGCTAAGAACTTTAGCACGAAAAGAAGAAAAGATTTTAAAGTTCATCATAGCTGTCATATTCATATAGTTGTTGTCACCATTGTCTTTTGTAGATTGTTTTCTTTTGCCCATTGCTGCTGTTATTTGTGTATTAATTAGGTACTGTAAGCGTTATATCAAGTGTGATAATTCATAATATTATAATAACTTTAAAATGGTTGGTGTGAAGTGTTCCTGGGTGTACAGATATTACATCAAAACGACATAGGTTTCCCAAACTTGACCCTTTGTTTTTGAATGAATGGGTTGCCTTTATTCGCAATTGAAAACTAAAGGAATCAAGCACTGAGCAGATTTATAAATCCTACAAAGTTTGCAACAGGCATTTTGAACCACAATATATTGTTATTGGGACAAAAAGGGGCCTCACTCGCAAAATTGTTCCTACAATCCTTTCAGGATTTATCAAAAAGAAATATTATCACTCTTATTACTCTTAGGTATTACTTAGCGCGTGGTGAAATGTAAATTGCATTTAGGAATTCCTAAATGCGTCGTAGGTATTACCTGAGTTTAGGAAATGGATAGTGAAATCCATTGAAAAAAAAGGTGAACGTGTCGCAGGACACACGGTAGGAACTTTAGTTCCTTTTAAGCAAAAGTTATGTAATACATCTGACGTTATAGATGAACAATTTGCATATTCTTTGGTGGTTGAGTAGTAAACACACCAGACTCTCACGCGGTAGACCCGGGTTCGATTCCCCGCGAGGAATTTTTTTTATTGTTAATTTTATTTTTAAATAATCATTCTGCTTGATATTAATAACGACAACAGGTAGACGCGTTTGAATTATTTAGCAGAGTATTCATTATTATAGATAATGGTACGGTACCCTCCATGAGGGAGTCCGACTGGCAACATCTACTTATAACAGCATCGTATATTTAAAAAAGAAAACCGTAGCATTATACAAATTGGACATTCGTTTACCACAAAATTAGTGGAAACATAAAATTGAATTGTTAAATTTTTAATTTGAAGTTATATTACAGTTTATAGAAATTTTTATTTTCTAGATTTTTTCCTAAGTGGGTCGTACAAAAAATATGCTGCTCGACTCGTGTGGATTGTCCATATCGCACTTGAACAATTGAGCACTCCGCCTACGGCGTCGTGCTTCATCTTCGTCCTCGTGCGATATGGCCATCATATCCACACTAGTTGCACAAACTACAATTTCTTTCAAAATATGCCCTTTTACATTTAAAAACTACCTGCCAAATGTCAAATCAATTCATCCATCCATTTTAAAGTTATCGAATTAAAACATTCAAGTTTTCAAAATTTCAACACCCTGTATTTCGAAAAGTAAATGTGCTAGACCCCTTAGTCGCGCAAAAAAAATTATGGAAATAATAGTAAAAATTGATCCGAACAAAATCAAGTAGATCACTAGCACTGCGAATACCAGCTTTGCATAGAATTTCAATATAGCATCGGTGGTTCAGTGGTTAGAATGCTCGCATTGCACGCGGGCGGCCCGGGTTCGAATCCGGGCATGAGCATATTTATTATTATGAATCGCTGCTTCGTAAACGAGAGAGACACTAAGGAGGCACAAGCACGCAAAAGCAAGGCACATAACGAAGCAATGTAACATAACGCAGCGTAACGTAACGCGTAACGGTCAGATCTTTTGCGTCGCGACCCCTGGTCGCTCAAACATAACCTGGCGTAAAGAACTAAAGTTCCAAAAAGCGCTATGAAATAGTTCTGAACCCATCCACTGCGATCGCTGACATTCTTCTTCCTTCAGTCTGTTTTTCGGCCTCAGCTGCCTTGCCTATTTCGACAACTCAATTGCAACAAGCGCTTCAGGTGGATGGGTTTGACACCTCATTTTTTCATTCTAGGTAATCCTATTAGACTTTCACTTCTATAGGTTAGACTGTTTTGTGGAATATATAGTCCATGTCACAGATTATAAAGAAATGTGTATATTTTCTGGTCGGTTTAAAAAAAATATATTGATCTACTGTAGAAGGTAATAGTGAACCGTAATTCTATGTATAGCGAATACCAGGTTTATACACAAATTGTAAAATCCGCCCTTAATTACTTATACTTCAGTTTATACTCAGAATAAAGATGCATCTCTATTATTTTGATTATCATTGTGAATTTAGCAGTTTATAGGAAGCAAACAACTTTAAGCTTTCGTATAGCCGTTCCTAGCAAAATGGAAATTGAGGATTTATAATATCTCATTAGTAGAGAAGATACATTAATTCAAAAGTTTCAAGGTTCAGACATTAATTTATTCTCAAGTGCTTTACCAAGGACTACATATTCTGGATTTTAATCTCTAAATCTTCTTTTGGAATCTTACAAAAGTTTGCGGCTTTATCTATATATCAAGTAAAACTAGTTTGTTATTTTTTTATTCTCGTTATCTTTTGTGGATTGTTGTTCACAAAAGTTTCACAAAAAATAATCGCTTATTAATGAATTTTAAAATGTGTTACCAACCCCCCTACGTTCGATTGTCATTTAAGAAATTTTTGTTGCTATAAGCTGTTAATCATCGTAACTATATTTACAAGTATTAACGGCCGTTTTCATAACAAATGCTTATTAGATATTATTGGTCATTGTATACAACACAACTCTATGGATTTTACAACCTACTTATTAGTAGGTAAAGCGATTTGCTCTTCTATTTTGTTCAGTAGATACAAAACATTTTGTTTTTTAAGCGAAAACGTGGGTAAAAGTAGACCTCATCATATTTTTCGAAACAGTCTGTTTTTTTCCTATGCACTTTTGGTCTTTTAATATGAATAAATTGTTCATCAGATGAACTTGAACTAGAACTATAGGTTCGCAAATTATTCATATTATGTGATCAACGACTAAACTAACAAAACTAGCAAACGCCGCTGTTGGCACAAAACAATCACAAATATAAAAATTCTGAGGTTACATTGAAGTTAAATGACACTTTAGAGAGTTAAAGTCGAGAAATCGACACTTTAACCTTAAAGGATACTTTGAGTTTAAGGCATACTTTAAATTGGTTATGAAATCAATAATATTCATTAAAGTATCCTTTAAAATTAGAGTACCTATCCTTTATGTTTCTTTATGAATGATTTCTATAACATTTCTGTTCTGTGTGATTTTACGTTTATCACGAGAAGTTGGTATCAGTGACTATGACAGTTTCGAGACTTTTTCAATTGAAGTAGGGTTATGTTCATGTTCGTATTATATTTTCATATTAGTGTTTATGCTTTCTTCTGATTTTCAACTTGAAATGAGTGTTATGGGTAAAGAAAACAGAAAAAGAGTTAGGGGTACAAATTTTACAACAGAAGAAGAATTGAATTTGGTAAAGATAGCTGAAAAATATGAATCGATTATTGCAAAAACCATTAAAGTTTCATTTATTCCGATAGTCATATTATGGAGATCCGCTGTTGCTGCAATTATTGTCTTTGCTATATCCAGGTTAACCCTTATACCTAGGAAAGTATAGGAAAGCGTCTTTACCAGACACTATAGTGTCTTTCTACTGTATTCCTAGTTCTTATTAATGACTCATTGTATAGTCTTCCAGCCTCTGTAGTTGTGTCCTGCAGAGGAGTCAAGAGATATGGCTGAACTCCATATCCAGAGTCTCCAATTAAATGGAACCACCTAAATTGGCCTCCTTCAAAATTATTTTTCAATCGACTATTATATTAAGAATAGTCTGATCATGACCACTCCCTGGCATCTCGCCACTATAGCATGATTGCCTAACCTGAATCTTTGGAAAAATTCTTCATCTGACCAATTATCAAAATCTGTTATTCTCTGTGTATATATTTTTCGTCCCAATGATGAATATTTCCTCATCACTGTCGCTCCCGTTGCTGCTATCCTCAAAGGCTGATGACTTGGTATCTATTTCCATCTTAAGAGAATTTATCCGTAATACTAACACAACGAACTGAAAACTGTCTTGAATTTTGAGGTTGAAGTCGCCTTAAATCGCGATTGTGTCCACTTCAGCTTAAAGTCTACAGTTATAAAGACTGTTATGAAATCGATTGTTATTTAAAGTTTGCTTCAAAACTCAAAGTAGTGTTAAAGTTTGTTATGAAAACGGCCGTAAATATTTTAAATCCTGGAGCTGGAGGTCCTATTATTATATCCTGACTGTTTTTAAAACCTATCTCTCATTTGAAGGATTTTTCATTCTCTGTTCATGCTCAGTAGGCAACTCTACACACACGATGTAAGATGAGTTGCGTTATAATGGGTATGCAAGTATTTTCTTCTACTTAATGTAGTCTATTAAGGTCGCACCACGTCCCATTACTCGGTGGAAAAATGGTAAAATGAAATATCATTACTTCAGGTTGGTCACTGTCTTTAGTTGATACATAATGTAGTTATGGAGATTATGTCAGAGAATAATTCAAAAACGCACTACGAAAAGCGTTTATCTCGTCGTCTGAGTGACCAGACACTGTCAGTTTTCGATATATCATGAACGTACTCGTTATGTCATCAGTCATCTCTGGTTTAGCGCAGATTTCAAACTAATGGCATTTTTATTCAAATAATTTCATGTAGATAGGTGATTTCAAGCAGCAAATGTGTTAAAGACAATCTCCTGGGTGTACAAAATTATGGTGCACAAGTTGTTGTTGAACTACCATCCCTGAATTTTCAAAATATTTGAATTTGTCGATTATTTATTGACCTAGGTTAATAATAGAAAATTATCAACCACTAATAGAGAAGTTCAACTTCTCATGGCAGTTAACTGGAAGGAGCAATAATTGTCAACTTCACAGCTAGTAGTGGAAAACATCATATTGTTCAACAAGCTTATAATGATGGCTTTAATTCACGATGGTGCAATTATGTCGCGTGCCGCAGGCAAGTGACAGAAACACCTGAGTGGATAATAGCCGTTATATGCGAGTAGAATACTATATTTTGTCCACG
>CAJUYH010011211.1:0-11317 GCA_910591685.1 Galerucella tenella
AAAGTATATACATATAAAGTGGTGCACACAGGTCTTTTAGCCATTTTTTTCTGTGCATTGCAGTTGCCTTCCAGTACAGTAGTCTGCCCTCTGTATGTCTTCAATTGCACTTTGTTCTACATTATTTTGGTCTTCCGCTTTTGCTTTCCACCTATTTTCTACTTTCAATATAATATCTAGCTTTCGTTGTATATAACCTTGCCATAAGAATATTATTGTTCTTATTACTCTGCTCTTATTTCTTGGTTTAATATTCTAATTACACCTCCTGAACTCTTTTGGTCCCAAAGGTTTTCTTTATTCTTCTCATTTTTCTCTTCCAAAGAATGATGTGAGTCTAAAGGATATTTTCTGTGTCACTTGGTAACTTTAAGGTTATTATTTGATTTTGGTCTCGTGTCTGCTTCCTCCTTTTTATTAATTTTGTTCCTATGTTTCTTCCTCATCGTCTTTCTGGATTATCAACTATATCTAGATCATCCATTCAGATTCACTACAAAAATTATTTCTTCAAGGTGTAATCATTTCCATAAACTTTGGCTCCACATCAGTAACTCTATCATTAACGTTATCTCTGCCGTCTCTTTGGAAGTCTTTTAAGTTTTTTTTAAATGTTAATGAGATTACTACATTATCATTTTTGTTTTCAATGTCCTCTAGCTCTTTATTCCTCTTCTTTGAACTATTGATTCTAGTATTATATTAAATAACTTACTAGGAGTGGAACTCTTTGTCCTTTTTCTCAAAACTGCTTGACATCTTTTGGTTCACATAAATCTTCATTTTTGTATTTTAAGAGATTTAGTGACTCAAAAATTTTCAAAATACCTGTCCTAAATGTTTGTATTTGTTATTTTAATGATTTAGCAATACATATTGTTCGTATTAACGTTTTAAAATACATTTGCAGCAGTTTTAATGCCCTTTCTTCCTGGTGGATGTTTTTTAAACATCAATAGAAGTATCAATTTATTGAATATTGAGATAATTTTATATGGTTAAGCTTGAATTGCGAATAAATCTCGCAGCCTTTAAAATAGAGGGAGGTAAATCTAGACTTCTCAGACCTAACGATGACTGGAATTGAAAGCAATTACTGGGGGTCTATTCTCAAACTGTGACATCTTTTGTCGCATGCGAGATTATACTTTTGTCAATCAAGGATGTATACAAAAAAGTAAAATCTCGCATGCGACAAAAAATGTCACTGTTTGAGAATAGACCCCCTGCTTACACTGTGTAGTTTTATGTGTTAAATTGTGGCTGACTCCTGAGGATGGAGATAGGTATACCCTTCACAAAGGTAATCTTATTTGAATTTAGGCACAATTTACAGTATTGTCGCAGCTTAAAGGCCTCTCACAGAAACCAAATCTGACATATTTCTGTTGTGCTCAATTCTGCAGAGGCTAGAAGACCGGAGCTCATTATTAATGTTTAATAAAACCATTAATAACAACAATAAATATCTACGAAGTTTTGGAAAAGTTCGTATTTATCACCATAAGTTAAACAATATATTTGTTGAAGTTTGCTTTGAAACAATGTTGCAAAGCATTAAAGTATAACAGTATAACAAGAGTGGATTCGGGGACATTAGTAGAGTAAACGGTTTAATAAGTGTCATCATCCCGACAGATTTATCATGTTCCCCTACCCAAACATCATAAATTTCAGTCAGTTGCAGTACTCAGTGGCGGCTGAAACACAATCTTCGTGAAGGATATGGGTATAAATTATTTGATTTCAGGAAATGAGGAATAAATGATTATAGACATTTTTTTGGTTATAAAGTCATAAATAGTTACACTAAGAAAGCTGGCGTGTTTGGTGTCTAAGCTTGAATAAAAGTTGTGAATTTAAATAGAAATAATTTCTTATAAACATAAATTTTACTAGCAAATATTTTTCATTGCAGTTTAATTTTTCAAACCAATTCTCAACTAGCTTAGAGCTATTTCTAGCATTATTCTTTTTGAATTTGGCAAAATCCTCCAGACGTGAACCTTTTTTGGTAGATCCTTATGATAAAGGGACATCTTTCAATATTCAAGTATTAAAAACTAGTTTTAATTTTTATTTTCAAGGCATTTTTTCTTTCTTTATTTCAACAGATACTTTCATCAGCACATCCCTCAGTAAACTAAGAACTTTTCAATTATCTTTCAAACTCTTCTCTGCTTTACTTTGTATAACAAAAAAAAAATGGATAGCTCCTTGTTGTGAGTATAGTTGAAATAATACCCTTCTTGGTGTGCGTCATCGATTGTGACGTATATCCGGGTTTTCGGCATGTCGTTTATTTTATTTGCTATTTTGACAAATAGCTAACCTTAAATTTGATAAATAAAATCATCAGGATCGTATTCAGCCAAATTCGAAAAGGCTATGAAATCAATAATTACCAGCATTTTTTTCTAACTGAAAATATTTCAGAACTTTCAAAATGCTGATGTTTTTTCGTGTATCTAGGCATATTGCTGTATTATTTAGATAAATATAACAATAAGATTATTATTCACTTCAAATAAATAATAATTGACCGTCAGCAACAAAGTACACAAGAACTGTCAGTGTGACAGTAGAAAAATACGTAAGACACATTGCCGCTACGAAAGTAACGCCTTCATAGTATTTTGAGCTCCCGATTGATAGGTTGCGCTGGCGAGTAATCTAAACATCAACCAATCAAATTTTTGTAAGTCAAAGATTAGGGTTGACGTTTGTAATACATCCAAACGGTTCATTATTGTGATATTTTGATTAGGATTAATCGCAGACCTGCCTTTTTTTCCATTTCTTCCTACGTAATGTGATGGAAGGAGATTAACAATCGATGACGCACACCAAGAAGGGTATTATTTCAACAATATCTGTAAACAGCTGGATACATATTCTTAAAATTATCCTTTATTTCTACTGATACATTCCATGAAAAGCATTATTTTTTTTAAATCTCGTATCGATAACCTTCTTAAAAGTCCACCAATGGAAGGACCCCGCATCAGTTGGCATCCCGACGGACTTCCTCTTTCTCCCGCACAAACAATTGAACATCAAATGTCAGCGCCAGAGGTTGCCATTTTCCAGTTGGTTAAACACTTAGCCGATCGTTTCCAAACTATTTACACATAGAAAGAAAAAAAGAAAAAAGAGAGGCTTGTTATTTATTAATATAGGGATAAGGTTGAATAAAATGATGTTAAAAGTGTATGCATGGAAGTTGATTTTTTTTATATTCAGCGATATTGATATTTGTACATGTTGTGTCATCACATATAAATTGACAATGGAACAAGATTGGCGATTGTTGATTGAACAATTGGACTTTCAAACCGTAGTTTTTAAATTCAACGTGTTCAGAATGTTTTGTTGAATGAACTTATTCAAATTTTAAAAAGGGCAGATTTCAGATTATTTTTTTATTTTGACTATCTGATACCTATATAGATTTCTTCTCTTAAATATTTTTAAGCGCTTTTCAGAATATAAAAGTCCAATTGAAAAGTTCCTGACCTACCATAGTACACATTTTTTTGGCAAAATTCGATTTTATCATTCAACAAAGTTGTTTTCGAGGGCGATACACTGATTATAGCTATCTTCTAACTTTTCGATACCATTTTTGGTAGTACAATTTGTTATTAGCATCAAAATAGGCGTCTGTCTTGGCGATTACTTCCTCATCGGCTTTAAATTTCTATCCAGAGAGCATTCTCTTCAGGTCTGCAAACAGGAAATAGTCGCTGAGGAATCAATCTAGAGAATACGCATGATGGATCAGAAGCAATTCGGAATCAATTCATTGAGTTTGAACATACATATTTCTTATTGTCTTGGTTGAACAGCACTTTTTTTTCAGATGTGGCCGTTTTCTCGCGATTTCAAGCTTTAAACGCTCTAGCAAGGCTATATAATAGTCACTTTTGATTGTTGGTCATTTTATTTTTCCATGCGCATCCCAAAATACAGACGCCATAACCTTACCAGCCGACTGTTGCGTTTTTCCACGATTTGAATTTTCTTCATCGTGTGCAGTCCACTCAGCAGACTACCGATTGGACTCTGGAGTGTGGTGATGGAGCCATGTTTCATCCATTGTCACATATCAATGCAAGAATTCGGGTTTATTGCGCTTGAACAGCTCCAAACACTGCGCAAAATCATCAACACATTGTTGTTTTTGATCGCTTATGAGCTCACGTGGTACCCACTTTACACAGAGCTTTCGCATGCCCAAGTATTCGTGAATGATATAATGTACACGTTCAGATGATATCTTTACAATGTCTGCTATCTTTTTCAACTTCACTTGACGGTAATTCAAAATTATTTTGTGAATTTTTCTGATGTTCTCGTCGGTAACAACCTCAATTGGGCTTTCACTACGTTCACCGTCTTCGGTGCTCATTTCAACACGCTCTAACTCAGTGTACCAATCAATGATGGTTTATTTTCAAGGCGCAGAGCTAGGAAATTATTCATCATGCCAAGATTTGGCTTCAACTGTATTTTTTCCCTCCAAAAAGTAATATTTTATCAGCACTAATCCTCATGTCATTTTGACAACCGATGCTATAAATAAACAAAAAAGATCAATCGCGCAAAAAAAATTATGGAAATAATAGTAAAAATTTATCCGAACAAATTCAAGTAGATCATCAGCACTGCGAATACCAGCTTTGCATAGAATTTTAATATAGCGTCGGTGGTTCAGTGGTAGAATGCTCGCCTTCCACGCGGGCGGCCCGGGTTCGATTCCCGGCCGAAGCATATGAATTGCTGCTTCGTAAACGAGAGTGGGACTCAGGAGAAAGCACACGCACGCAAGCAAGGCACATAACAAAGCAACGTAACACAACGTAACGTAACATAACGTAACGTAACGGTCAGATATTTTGCGTTGCGAGACCCCCGGTCGCTCAAACATAACCTGACGTAAAGAACTAAAGTTCCAAAAACGCTAACAATATCTATCCCACTTTCCTTATATAGCTCAATTTAATGCTGTATAAATAAGAGTTGAAATAGTTATTTTCCTAACTAGTGCGGAAAGTGATACTTTCCCGCACGCGACTGCAGTTGACCCGAACGACGCGAAGCGGAGTTCGGGCAAGCGGTCAAGGGCGGGAAAGACACTTTACGCATGAGTTGGGAACATTATTTTTTCTACGACCGTATATACAAAAAAGTATATCAACCCATTTTTCAATTTTTTTTTTATTTTAACACACATATAAAAAACAGACCAAAAACTATTATTATTATTATTATCAATTATTATTATAAATATTAATATTAGAAACACAATTAGTTGCATTCTGTGAATTACTTAAAATTGCCGGTCCAGTGGAGTTATTTGGTGTTAACTGGTGAGTGAATGACGTTGATGAGGATGGCATCGTTTGCAGGTCACATAAAAATGACGATGAGGGTGACGGCAACAATTTTAAGTCATTTGTAGATGAAATAATTTCATTTGATATATTTTTCTTATATCAAACCCGGGTGGTTTGATAGTTGTTTTGTGACACTACTTTGAAGAATTTACAAGGTTATATCAAAATATTTATTTTATTTTATATTTTCAGAAAATTAAAAATGCAACAAAAAGCTGTAAAACATGTTGATTTTATTTGATGGACTATTTATTCACCTGGTGTAAGAATAGTTATAACTTCCGAAGTAAAAAACCATCTAATAAGGTCAAAATTTGCATAATTTTACTTTCCCGCACTAGTGCGGGAAAGTGACACTTTCAAAGCTAAAATGCGTGCGGGAAAGTGGGTTAAAACGCACGGTAGTAGAAAAACAATATTTCAGCATCAATTAAGTATCTATACGTCTAAAATAGGCACAGCCCTGCTTAGATTTGTAATGGGTACATGAATGCTTATAATATGGTAAAATGGAAACCTCTTAGTTTTGTTCTTTCAGCGTATATAAACCACTTGATAAAGCTTTTAAGGAGCTACTGTATAACTTCCGAAAGTGAGGTTTTATAAAGTAATCAGTCGCTTTGTAAATGCGTTACAGGTTGCAGTTATAAAGCTATCGTATATATTTATAACTGATTCAATGAAGTAACTTGCGAAAGCAAATGCATATTGCTGGGTTATAGTTTCCATGCAACAGTAAAATTTATAAATTATTTTAGGTTTTGTAACAGAGATTTTTTAGGGTAGAGATTATTTTGAAAGGTCATACATCATATCATCAAGGCATAGGTACATATAAATCGAATCGTAGCTTTGGCAACTTATTAAGTATTTGCTACCGGCCATGGAATTCCAAATTTGCTATGCCAGGAAATTTTTTCTGTTCAAACATGCTCTTCTACTTACTTAGAATAAAACTGCACTGAGAATCTTGAGACACCCTAACAGGACACAGGGCACTTTGAAACGCTCAAACTAATGGATGAAGGAAGAAAGTATATTCGATGGAACGGAAGAAGAAACCTTTATTCACGTACTTGCAGCACTACAGAATCCCAGGGCACAACACTTGTAAAACTACTGCTTAAGAGAAGAAGACTTAGCTGAACTCTTTGGATATTCTAAAATTGCTTTAACGAGAAATACTAAAGGAACTACTGGTCTTTGAGACTAGAAACTGAGTAGGAGAGTAGTGGCACAATAAATTTTTCAGGTCTCAAAATGAATCCTGAAAATGAGATTTGAATGAGGCAAGACGTTTCACCATAATTACGTTCTTGAACGATCTAAAATTTCCAGACGGTGTGAAATATTGGATGGCAAAAACTACATAGGATATCAACATCAAAATCTAGCCAAAAGGCTAGGAAACTTGAAACACAGAAACACAGTCGTTGCCAAAGAGATAGGAGAAAAAATAAAAATGCTTCAAAATAGAATCAATGATAGTTAATATCAAAAAAACTACTTAATTTTCAACACAACAATCTTACCAAAAAATGGTTGAACCTTCTGCAGCCGAAGGAAGGAAACAATAGCATCCACCAGAGAATGATGAAAGCTATAGTCATAAAGAGACATGGAAATACCTGGAAAAACCTGATGGATTGGATAAGAGCAACATTGTCAATTGTCAACCTACCGAAGGGTATCAGGATTCAAGGAATTAGAGGGAATAACAAGGCAGATAAACTAGCGAAAGGAGGGGATTAAACACATTTTTGGAGACTGTATCGTTGCGGTATCAACAAAATAATATTAGAAGAAGAAAGTGAAAATGGAAAAACTAGAAAATCGGATCATTGGAAAGGAATAACGCGATCAAATATAATTGTTACGACCAAGAGAGACAGAAAAAATTTTTGGGTGGCGTCTTAACAAGACACTTCAGAAAGCTTTAGCTAGTGGAGAAGGGAGAGTGTAGATTATGTGGAATGGAAAAATAAAACTCCACTCAGAGAGTTCCAGGGCACAGCACATAATTAAAAAAGTCTTCTGGATAGAAGAAGGAGATTACTACAATTCCTCCAAGGATTTGGGCTCAATGAATTACTTGGACACTTTCCTGTAAAAAGAGTGGAAGAAAAGAATACAATACATCTTAGGTCACAATGATGGTTCACACCAAACATACATACAAGCAAGTTTGCAAGTGACCTAAAATAGTCGATGCAAAAGAGATAGGAGACAAAAGAAGAATGCTTTAAGATTGAATCAATGATAGTTAATATTAAAAAAAACCACTTAATTTTCAACACAACAATCTTACCAAAAAATGGTTGAGCCGTCTGCAGCCGAAGCTGCACTAGTTTGTTGAGAAAATTATTAAAAAATAGGTTCCAAGTTACATCAAAGTTTAGTTATATTCAGATAATTCAATTTAACAAATAATAGTTGGGGATTTTTGAAAACTTACCGGATCAAAATTTTTTATTTTACCACTTCAATATGTTCACGTTGGAGGCAAACTAAAATTTCAGCATTTTGATGAACATAGTATGCTTTTTATATTCATTGCAATTTGTGCTTGATTGGTGTGATGTGGGTATAATTATATTTCGTACTAATTAGTTATTTTTGGCAACACTTACTAATAATATTATAACCTCGGTGTAATTCCAGGAGATAATCTAACATTTAAATATGCAAAATAGTTGCTGCTAAATATTTTTTACCATTCTTATTTTTTTTATAGTGCTATTCAAAAGTTTTCTCATATCCTTGTATATTGTAACAGTCTGATTTATAACCTACATACATCATACTTAATAATAATATGCAAAGAATTCAAGTTCAATACAGAAATTATTATTTTATTATTATTTTCATTTAATTTTTCGACAAGTACCGGGTGTCTGATTTTCTTTTCCAAGCTAGTGACTATTTTAACTTTGTTTGTGGATGTTTCAAAATTCGGTATCAAACTGAAAAATATCACATCCTTCGATTTATTTGAAATACCTTATGCTTTGTTAGTAATTGGTGATTTTGATCAAATTTCTGCAAATTCAAAAGATCCTGCGCTTAAAATATAGCTCAGGATATCCTGTATACGTTTATTGATATAATAATTACAGTTGTCAGAACCAAACATGAGCCCCGGAAAATATGCTAACTAAAATAAGGTCATCGCAAGCAGCCAATCAAGAGTCAATGTTAACGATTGTCCATTAGTAATTGTTAAATATAATCGAAATAATATGACCGAGTGATTTCATCAACATACATCATTTTATTCTTTCTGTATCAGTGTTGTCAATGCGAGGATGATTATCCGATTTTTAGAAAATTTCTCTAATTTGGATCCAATAGTTTTTCGAATATTTTGTAGAAGGGATATATAAAATGGCTATTGTTTTTGGGGATTTTCCATATTGACTGGGGTCGAAGACTTTATTTAGATAACCAAAGTGTCCTTTTGGTAATTTTGACAAATTCTGATAATTTGAATAGTAAGTTCGGGTCATTTTCATTTTTGCATCGGCAACACTGGACTATAACCAGTTCATATTTTGTTGATTTCCATAGAAACTTGACCCTTCTTTTTCATGACATTAACATTTAACAGTCATGTAATTTGAAAATATAGATATTTAGGGCAAACGGTAGTTTTAGTTTTGGTCCAATATAAATTTTCTTATTAATATTTGGAGTTACATTTTTAGCTAGTTTGACTTTGTTTACATATCTCTTAACAGTTAACATTCATAGTATCGATATTTGGTTATCGATTCAAAATATTGAATTGTTACTATAAAAATACAACTACAGCGACATGAACACGACCACCAGGGCTCACGTTTGCTTCTACCAACTGTACCATATTTCTTTTATAAAACTATTAAAATTGAAACAGTTTTAATGTAGAGAAAAAACTGAAACGGTCCTGACTAAAACACTAACTTCCCACATTTCTCCGCAGGATATTGATTTTCCTGCCACTCCTGCTAGCGGTGGGCGTAGTCTGGAGCAGACAAATTCTAACAGACGAAGATGGAAATACTTTCCAACCATTCATGACGAATTCTCAGAAACGGAGAATATGCGTAGAGCTGTGTCTAACCGGACTAGGCGGGTCTCCTTGCGGCTCAGATTGTTTTGATATCTTGCCTCACAACCTTCCCTTACAGTTGAGTGGGAACATGAGCAGCACCACTCATTCTGACAAGAAACATGTTACACGTAACAGCTCTTGTCAGGTACTTTGCAAAAACAGTTTGGGAAATCCTTTGTGTGCTTGTGACAACGTGAACATTGGCATGACTAGGGATCTAGATGAAATTGATTTCGTTCAAAGTGAGTTTTTACTTATTTTTATTATATTTTGTCGTTGTATTTTAGAATATAGCTATTTATTTTCTCACCCAACGATGTAAAACTAAAAATAATGAAATTTAAACTAAGCCCTATCAATCAATTTTTATTCAAACCAATATATAATTCGATCCAAAATAAGGATAGGAAAAGCAGAAGTGTTGATTTCCTCTTAATAAATATTGTACTCGTTTATCGTTTTCCTTTTTGCTATTTTGAGTACAGAAATTATAAATTTATTTACCAAGGTCATTCAGAACTTTTCATTTACTCAAATTGACCTTAATTTTTACTTTATATTTGAATGGGTTATTAATATTTATACATAGAAAAGATATGACACAGGTAACCTTCGTATTCTGGAGGTTGTTATTGACATGTGAAACCATCCATTATTTTCACTTTTTTCAATTGTCTTTCACAAATTTCATTATGTTCCATTTCACTATAAATTTCACCTGAATAAATTCATAAAACTTTATGAAGTGTAATTGTATTGAAATTGCTCTACAAACTAAAAATATGAGGAGTAATGTTAACGCATTCATAGAAGGAACAAAAATCTGCAAATTTTCATGATTCTTAAATTTATAATATCAAAGACAAAAAACAGATTATATAATATACCTGAATTGAAAAAGTTCATAAATCTGGATGTCAATGTGGGATTCAGTCACAGATTATAAAGAGATCAGATACGAAAGCTTGACAGAGAACAGTGAAAAGAGAGAGAGAGATAGGTGGACATACCCATTTAAATGTCCATCCGTCGTATGTCGACTCCGTTCGGGCTGCTTCGCGAAATTTCTCAACAGGGTTGTCAATTTGCATAATATTTCCTCCAATTCACGATCATAGGTCAAATATTTTATTAGCATTATTTTCAAGTGTGATAGTTATACAGATACAAATATTCGATAATTACTTGTTTTAAATCAATTTTATTAACATTCAAAGAATTATATACAATTAAAAAGATTATAATGTATGAAGATCATACCATAAATATATACTTTTTTTCACAAACCATATCATTGGCAACCATGCACAATAACGGTGACGGATGGGTGACGGCTTCCCTCAAAACGTTAAAATATGCTCAAAATCACTTGTAATCTGTGCTCAAAATTCATAGCGCCACTTTTGTTTGCTTCAATGTTTGAAGGTGTTCTTTCGATTTCCAAAGGATGAGAGTATGTAATTTAATATCCCGGCCTATGATATAAGTAATTTTAAAGTTTTTGCTACTAACTTTGGTGCTACAAATTATTATCATATTATCATAGGTGTATATTGTATTCCCTTTGATAATAAATAAACTAAGAATTATTTGTACTTTAAAATTTGGTTAATTTCCAAAAAAACTAGATCCGCACTAGAAAAAATTGTTATTGTCCCCGAGTCAACACTGCAATTTGGTAAGAAATTCAGAAAATATTTCAAACTGGCAACATCGCGACCATACCGAATTAAGGGTCCAAGGTCATTGAATACGGAGCTGAAAATCTTTTGATGTTTTACTGGGATTCGTATCTGTTCTCTTTATAATCTGTGATTCAGTCAAT
>CAJUYH010011212.1:0-11317 GCA_910591685.1 Galerucella tenella
ATCCCTATGTCGCATCTTATAAATAACACAGTGTATAACAGGACTGGATTTAACCTGTTTAAATTGTAGTTAAAAAACCAATTTCTTGAGGTCGAAACAAATATGTTTTTACAATTCAAATGTGGCGAGTGCGGCCCTGTCTAAATAGTTTTTTTTACTGAGGTTGGAATTTGTGAGACCGCAAACAGTTGTAGCATAAAAAAACCAACAATGTATTGATGTTGATTCATTCGTACAATTTGGTGACGATGAACAAATTCGTCACAGTCTGGTGTTATTGTTGAAAGCTTAGCAAGCAACAATCACAACAGGTTGTGACCATTTTGGTTCACTTTTAAAAGAATGAAATTATTTATGGAGTAAATTTTTTTTAAACAAACCATCTAAATGAGAAACAATAAAATACTGGTACAAAAAAAGAATACGGTTTAACAGTACCTCGAGAATTGAGTTAAGTACCGGCTTCAACTTTTTGAAAATAAAAATGTTTTCTTTATTTATAATGGAACCGCTGAAATTATTAACTTTTTCATTTAAAAAAAAAATCAGGCAGGAAGCGTAAACAAATATAATGAAATGATGTTTACTTCGGAGAATCTTTGGTAAATTTTGGTGCTTTAAAAGATGAGGAAGACTCGTCCAAACTAAAGTTCTACATAGAAAGAGCTCTTGTTTACATTTTTCATTCCTTAAGGCTCGTGTCCACTTTCAACTAAGTTTTTTCAGCAAGTACTTGCGAGCGTGTCTACACTGTATTGTGATTGTTATCAAATTTTTTGTGGCAAAATACTCTAGAAACCTCGTTTGCTTCAAGTTCCTACTGAAACGTGTACACACAGTTGCGTTTCAACCAAAAAAATATCGTCTCGGCGAGTGGCTGGCTGCTGCGGTTGTGACATATATTCAGTTAAAAAACAAATGAAGAAAAAGGAGATAATATAAATTTCAAAGCATCAAAGAACGGGCTTGTTCAAGAAAATTTTTTTTAGTTAATAATAGAAACTAAAACTTATTTTAAACAGATTTCCAAAATTTTAGATTTTTCCGCGAACGTTTAAACTCTCAAATTAATTAAAGAAATTGGATTGAACGAAAACGGGGCGTGGTTACCTGTGACGTCACACTGCATATGCTATACCTAACGTTTGAAACGCCGCGAGTCGAGAGCTGTGTATTGTGTATATTGTATCGTTTTGTGTAAGAAAAAAAAACGCTGGACTGTTGACTGTACCTACTGTTTCGTTATTTTATTGTGAAGGGAGTGAGAAAAAAGTGGTAAATGATTATTATTTGATTCCCGACTGTCCTAACACATCCAAGAATGCACCAGAAAAAAATATATACATTAAAACAGTGAGCAGTGGAACAGTTAAATTGAAACATTGAGTAGTACCGATATTGTTTGACTGTCTAGAAAATAGAGTAACAAATGCATAGTTCAAAGCCACGGTCACAGTTTTTACAAGTTAAGCTCAGAAAATAGAGCCTCTGATGATGATAAAGTAGAGGAAAAAAATCAAATGGATATCACACGAATGGAACCTATATCTCGGGAAATAGGGGTTCAGGCTTGCATTAAGGCTTATGTACGTTCCAAAGCGATTCAATGCGGGGGCGAGGGTTTTTATGTATGAAAAATGGCTAAATAGAGAAAATGCACTAGCAATGAGATCGTTCCAAAGAAATCGTGAATGGAAAAAGACGGAAAATCTATGAACGAAGAGTTTTCAATGTCCAATAGCGGTCCTTCTTCTACATTTAGCTCGTCAGAATTAAGTATGTCAGATCCGACTTGCTCATTTTATCTAGACACTAATTGGTCGGACGAAATAGAATATTTTATTTGATAGAAAAAAAATCCAAAGCTTTATTTGGGAGTTCCGAGTCATTCATTATTTGTTGTGAGCTTGTTAACTAAAAAAAATGTGATCTGGACAAGCTTGATATCTTCATTAAAAAAGATCAAATTGAATTTACCTTATAGGATATTAGGAGACGATTTTGGTGTGGCACTTTCCAGAGTATGTAGCATTATACAAAAAACTATACCGTTATTAGCCAGTTACCTTTACCCATTTGTGCAAATTAAGAAAAGACTCCAGACGCAGATATGAAAATGTACAATGTATTATAGATTGTTTTGAAATTTCGATTTAGAAAAACCAAGAATTCTTTGTTTCCATTAATGTAGTCCCTCACCACAAAGATATCGACTTCAGGTAAATTTGCAGAATCTGCTTTAATAAATCCAGTATCTACTGAGTACATCTTTAATAGCAAAAATAACTAACACTTTTAAAATTTAAAGATATTGCAGCTGTAACCAACTTTCTTATGTGAAACGCAGCGGTGTACAGAGCACAATATGCAATGTGACGTCACAAATCGGTTCTGTCGCTTTTTAAGGGAGCTTCATTTACAACCTCTAATATCTAAGTAGTGGGGAAAGTTCAAGAGCTGAAAATTTCACTAGCTATTTTAATGATTTAGTTTTACAAAATAACGTAAGAAAACCCGAAAAAATATTTTTTCGATAACAAGCCCATTCCCATGTACTTTTATACAATTCATACTCTTCTTTGTTTGAAATCTTCTCCACTCCTGATTCAGTTGTGTTCTCAAGTTATGTAGCTTGCGCTGAATTTCATGTTCAGATGTGTCGAAAAGTTCTGCTAACCTTTCAAATGCGCCTTGATTTTTCACTCTATTTTTGAAGTATTTTCAATGTACATTCCACAAATCTAGGTACAGTTCTAAATTTTCAATAAACTTCAAAGTTTCATTCCTATTCCATAGACGGAGTTCTTGCATTTTTGCAGAAATTATATTTATTATTCGATTACTTGCTGCAAATAATTCGGGAGAGTCTCGAAATAAAAAAGAGCAAACTGATTTGCTTAGATCAGCCGTGTACACAACAGGCTCTAGCAAGTAGGCAAAGTACTTAGCGCGCAAGTAAACTTTCTGTTCACACACGTTGCAAGTTACTTGTAAGAGTTGTCTAATAAAATTTACTTGCAAGTGGACACGAGCCTTTATGTTGGTTTTCATTATTGGGGCGTTGAATTCATTACCATTTTCAAGAATTACATTATTCCAACCTTATTATTATGGCAATAGTGAAGTCAAGCAGAATTCAAAATTGAAGTAAAATACAGGGTGTTTCATTTAAAAAATGTATCTTTGATCTGGAACGTCGTTCTGGAAAATGCTATATACATATGTACCGGGTGGTCCAATAAGCCGATCTCTCGGCTATATATCAGAAAATATTCATGTTATAACTTTAGGAGAAAAAATTCCTTAGGAAAAGTGGACAAGAGAAATTGCTGGAAATTACTTTCAAGTTTCTAGGTTAACCGCTAGGGGGCGTAACCTGTAAAGAAAAATTTAAAAACCAGTGTTAAATAAGTAAACTAAACAAAGGCTTAAATTTCGCACAAATTTGTTCAAGTACTTTTTATTCTATTTTTCCAAATAAAGGGTGGGGGAAAGTGGGAAAGTGTTTGTGGATAAATACCTAGCGGTTAACCTAGAAACTTGAAAGTAATATACAGCAATTTCTCTTGTCCACTTTTCCTAAGGAATTTTTTTTCCTAAAGTTATAACAAGTTTCTGATATATAGCCGAGAGATCGGGTTATTGGACCACCCGGTACATAGAAAAATTCTTAGCCCACCATAGAACCAAACAAAATTTCAATGTCAAAATATTTTATTACTCAACATATTCTCCTCTTGATTGTATTCATTTATTACAGCGAACTTGCAACGTCTCTAGACCTTTCAAAAACAAAACGTATCTTCTTGCTCTTCAAACAAGACCTCCACAGACCTCCTCGTTTGAAGAAAATTTACGACCTTGTAAACTTTTTTTTTCAGTTGAGGAAAGAGATGATAGTCGGACGGACCAAATCTGGTGAATAAGGGGGGTGTTCTAGTGATTCAAACCCTAAATCACGAATTTTTTGCATGGCAACATGAGATTTGTGAGCAGAGGCGTCTTTTCTCTTCAATTTTTTCCCGTAGAGTGGTCAGTAATGTCGAATAGTAATCTCCGGTTATTGTTCTACCCTTATCCAAAAAATCAATCATGATTACTCCATGACAATCCCAAAAAACTGAAGCAAGAACTTTTCCAGCAGATTTTTGGACACGAAACTACTTAGGTCTTGGAGAGGACGAAGGTCATTGATCACCAAGGATATTAAGCATATCTTCGTAAATCTGCTTACCTCTTAACCCTTTTAAATACAAGTACTTGATGATGGCTCGATACTCCAATTTTCCGATTTTCACAATTTCGGTGGACATCTTTTTTCTTTTAATTTATTGCGTAACTCTGGTTTACTTTTTTGACGTCCAACTTCACACGCGGACACTTCTAATAAGCCATTCAACTTCATCAGTGAAATAGTCAAAGCTTCATCAGAAGAGGTATATAGTGAACGTAATATTTTTAATGCAGCTATCTAATCGTATATCCCCTTTAAGTTATATTGCGGACTATTACGGTATCGTATCGAATTACAGTCGAACAAAAAGCCGACAACTTTAAGTTCGTTCAAGAATGAGGCTTTTGGTTAATATTGAATTGATTCTGTCGTCATTTAAAAAACACATTTTTAATCTTGCAATATATCACATATACCTAAATTGAATGGGAGCAAATGTAATTTTTTATTCGATTATTCACAGCTAAACTGGAACCGATTCAAAACCCACGAAGTTATTATTGGGAATTGATTCGGATTTCGATTTACTGTTTTAAATTGATGTGGGTGTGGTTCAATGGATGGCTGTTTAAAATGTAGATAGTTTAATAGATCTTGTTTTGCCGTACAAACTGATCCCCATCTGGAAATTGTTTTACGGGTTGAACTATTCTAGCAAACGAGAATAATGTCACAAAATTAAACACATAGGTACTCTGGAATTATTTGTAGATTTTATACTCGTATAGTAATTTAATATGGAAAAAAATAACCGTAAGATGCTATTCATCTTAAGAATATTTCTATAAAATATTCAGATTAGATAAGCTTAGGTTAGGTTAGCTTAAATACCAAGTTTTCAATTTCAAAAAGTGAATAAGTTCTCGAAAAAAACATTTTTTTTCTCTAAAAATTGGAAAAAATTCAAAAAAACCGGTTTTTTCGGAAAAACTATAGCTTATATAGAAAAAAAAAATAAGATTTTCGGATTTTCCGACCAAAATTAACCGTTTCGACGATACCTTAAACCCGTTTTTCACATTTTTCTCTAAAAACCTGAAATTTTTTCTAAAACATAATAACGCTGTTCTTTAAACTGCCATTACGGCTAAACCGTTAAAGATATGACATTTATCCCCTGACATTTCGATAGAGCACAAATGGCTCTAGCTAATGGTCCACATTTGCTTCTTTCGATTTCATAAATAAAAAAGTTATACAGGTTCAAAGTTAAAAGTCGTTTTTTTGGACAAGTATTTCTTTAAAAAAGTGTATCACCTACGCCTATGGAATCGAAGCAACCAAATATACATAAATCGACAGTAGAAGGTCTATATTAACAATTAAAAATATATCACTCCTTAATTTCCATTAGGAGACGAGATATTGAAAGTCAAAGTTGAACATTTAACAAAAAATTCCGGTACCAAATTTGAAAAAAAAAAAATTGATTTCCGATTTCGTATAAAATTTTCGATTTTCGATATGGCGATTTCAAAAATTTCATCTGTTTTCCAAACAAAAAACTGCTTACCAGGAAATCTTGAGAAAAATTTAGAAAAATCGAATTTTTTCGAAAACTATGCCTTTTACCGTAAAATTACAGTAATTTTCAGATTTTCCGTCTCGAAATTCATAAAAAAGGTCGATATCATCGTTTCTCCTAAACATCAATAAACCGCCCATTTTTAAGATTTTCGTCAAATTTTTGTCCAAAAACAGTGACATTGTGACATATACATCGCCATTACGTCAAAACCACTAGAGGTCTATCAATTTTCTTTGGTCAATCGATAGAGGAATAATGACTCTAATCAATGCATATAATTTCCTTAGTCCAACATCAAAACTGGCAAAGTTATACGAGGTCAAAGTAAAAAGTTCATTTTCTGATTGTCTCTACCGTTAAGTTTCGCGCAAAGTATTGGCTTATCAACTGCACTAAAGTGCCTGGTTTAATCCCATTGTGAAGAAAATCATCAAGTAAAAGATGCAAATGTGCTACAGGTTCGAACTTAAGAAATTTGAATATTTTGCATAATGTAGGATATACAAGAATTTTATTTAAATGTACAATTCTATTCTATCTTTAGTTCAGTGTTCTGTTCTGCTTTCATATTATCGCGTTTCGAAGGTTCCTAAATTTCCAGTAGTTATTTAAAATTTTTGCTGGACATTGTTGTCAACATTTGAAAAACAACCCTCGTATTTCCATGGACGTACTAGTATCTCTCGACCATAGGAATAATGTACCAGATTCTCAATATTTTATAATATAAGCATCACCAGACAGAAATAAAAACAATGTTTAAATTACATGAATTCAATTGACAAATATAGTGGTTATTAGGCGTACATATTTTTCAAGTGTTCATTAAAAATTACTGGCGAGTTTCATAATGCTTTTGTTATTCAGTCATACCATGTTTATTAATGTCAATTAATACTAAATTGCCAGCTCAATAAGGGTAGTGTTGAGTTAAGTGTTATTACACCAGTTTCATTTGTCTGATTACATCAAATTCCGAGAAATTAATTTCTATTTCGTTTAATTATTAACTGTTAAGTCTTACAACTACGGCGGGTATCGGGATATTCAACGAAAATACAAACAGATTTAAAACTGTCTACAGTCCCACTTAATACTTTGGTAGCTTACTACTTCTCACCAAGGAGGAGGAAGGAGTGTCAAAAAATCCTCAAAAATGCATTACGTAATTATTGGATTGCTTTTAGTCGGGATTACTAATCACTTTATTTCTCTTTAAAGTAATTTTATTAAACTTGCATTTTAGGACAAAACATTGAATAGAAATGTTGACAATGAAATTTAAACAAAAACTTTTTAAGTCGACTACAGCTTGCATGCTACCGAATGTTTTACACTGGTTGGGGTTTGCTTGAATCTGCTAAACCAATAGTCATCAGTATGAAAAAAAACGATATCGCTATCTCATTTGTGTAGGTACTTGGCGGTTTGTATAGAGGGAACATAAATAATTATTTGTTATATTTTTTGTGATGTCACCGGTTTTTATTATATTGTATATTCCCAATATGTCCCATCTCAACTATAAACTAAAAATGTTTGTCCCTTCCGTCCATTTTAGAGGAACTAAAATCAGTACTTTTGCCTAATACCGGGTCTGCGCCATAAAATTTGTGAAAAAATTTATTGCCGTGAAGAATGCCAAATGAAGGGTGGCTATAAATGCCTTGCTGTTCACGATCTGGGGAAGAATGGAGGCTAAAGAAAATGTAATAAAATTCCTCATAGCGACGCATAGTCCACAGCGGAAAAAGTAGTTCTTTTTTTGTGGCAGTAACGCATATCGTTACATATTCGATTTGTGTATATTGGAAATTTGAAGAGGGCGATGGAACGTATACCAGCCAATATGGAAAAGGTTTTCGAATATTTTCTTGGATATTTTTACGGATAGTTGGGTTTGAGGCTCGGAATGCTTGAACAGAAGTTAATTGAATTACTCGATATACAGATTTTTTTAGTGTAGGATTATTGCATTCTCTATGTACTTTATGAAACAAACTGTAATCTCGCTATAAACAAAATAAATGTTTTCCTTACTCCAGTAAACTATTAGTTCGTGGCGTTCTTGGACAATATATCTGCTAAAACAAAAGTACAACTAACGTGACCTAATAGTGGAACAAACCATATAATTTACATTAGTTATTTAGAAGATTTATGCTCTGTATCTGTATCTCCTCCCGAGGAGTTGTCCTTCTAGATCATCGTCCATCTTGTTCTTCCCAGGAAGATGGACAGGTCACTAGAAGACATCTTTATATCGGCAGGTTTAGGCAAAGACTCACCGAACACACACTCTCTTATTGATGATACCTCCGAACACTCGCATAAGACATGCCTGACAGTTTCATCTTCCTGTTCACACATCCTGCATAGAGGTGTGTCCAGTAGCCCCATAGTATGGAGGTGTTTCCTTAGTTGACAGTGGCCAGTCATAAATCCTACTGTTAAACGTAGATTTTTCCTGGTCATCGCCAAACATTTCTTCGGCGCCAGCTTCCCAGGGTCACCCAGGGTGATCCCGGAAAGACTGCATCCTTTGATTCCATCCCATTTCTCAAGGGATTGAGCGTGGGCGTAACTTTTGGATAGTTCCGCAATTGTCGAAGTCGTTAGGCCGTAGGTGTCACTGGGTACTAGAATTTTTAGTCCAGCAGCTTCCCTGGCTTAAGAATCGGCAATGCGATTACCTTTACTCCTGTCGTGCCCTTTAACCCACCTCAGGATAATATTGTTATCTGTCGAGGCGATAGCTAAATCTTGGTGGCATTCTAGTATTAGCCCCGATATAACACGTTGTCTGTTCAAGGCTAATAGGGCTTGTCTAATATCAGTGCAGATTGTTATGTTTTTGCCAGAAATTCCTTTTCTGGTTAGTTCTTTTGTGGCAATAGAGTACACGCATATTTCATATTTTTCTTGGATATTAATTTATAATAGTAAATATGATATCAAAAATTACTAATAATAGGAAATAAACCAGTTTCCATTGGAAATTTCTCCCAAATTTTAAAATAAAATTCTAATTTCAATGCACTTTCCGACCACAACCCGAGGATTTCCGAACGCTACCGATGATACGTGTGACATCATACCTCTTGTGTTTACTTATGTCAATATGGCCGGTATTTTAATCAACTATTAATTGCTTCATCGACGTAAAAATATCATTTTTATGTTTGTTTGAGTCCATTACGTGTTTGTGTGTGCTTTTTTTTATTTCTAAAAGTCAACGTAAAGTGGAAAGTGGACATAAATATTCGATATTTCCGAGGATTTTTTAAAACTTTTAGAAGAATATATTTTATTTACTAGTTCAGTGTTCAGTGACGATTCTTTCAAATTTTGTGAGTAAAGATATGGCTAGCGAAGGTTTTGTAAAAGCACAAATTGATAACTTGCCAAAAGTAGACTCATTTATGCTGCTTGAATTTATGAAATCAAACAGCTGCTTTAATGCAAAGAAATAAGAGGAGTTAAAGCATTATCGTAAGTACGATTTAAACTATGTATTATTTATATAATATATACCAACCTTATTTCGATGTGTGGTCGTAATAAAATGATGTTTTTATGGTTGATTTCTAGATATAGGTACATAACCTCAAACTATTTAAGAATAAAAATTACCAGCATAGAAGTAGGTACTTACATTAAAATGGTCTTCACAAACAAAAGTAGTAATATTTGTCGAAATATCGTTTTTGTTTCGACGCATAGTTTGCAACCATAATGCCCTTCTCTCAAGTGTATTTTGCTTGCGCCAGGGGTAAAGTAACAAATATTTTGTCTGGAGTTTTAATAGACGTTGATTTACACAATGGAACAATGCAATACTTGGAATACAAAGTTTTTTTTCGGCTTTATCCATTTTTAAAGCTTTCAGAAACAAATTAGGTCACGAGAACTCAGAGCGTGATACACGAATAAGAACGTAAACAAATGAAGTCACTCCATGGGGCAGCCATCTTCATGACGTAAAGCGCGTTTTGGCGGACTTTCAAATTTTATGATTTTAAAAGTCGTTTTAAAAGTAAAGTTTATATTTTTTTGAAAAAATAGACATGCAAGGTGTTGGGAGACCTGATAAAGCGTCAATTCCCACCAATAGCAAAATGTATGCTTGTACCCTATTGAGATACCAGCCAGTGTTTTGTTTGAACCACTCTGGTATTGTAAAGATATATGCCATCGATGGGATTGAAAATCTTTTTCTTTATTTTAGACTTTAGAAAGAGTATACCTTTTTACATCTGTACACAAATGTACATTTTGATTTGGTTACAGTTTACGTAAACAAATATCCTGTTTTAAAATGTTTTCCGTCAAGCCTTATGTTTGCATCTGAACGCATAAAGTTTCTTCATAGATATCGAGTTTCGCAGACGTAACATTAGAAGGGATAAAAAATTGCTTACCGAATGAAAATGTATTATTTCTTACCGTATTGTTTACACTTGCGTCATTTTAAAAGCATTGTTGTTTTTTTTTGTATTTTCTCTTGAAATCAAGTATATTGAAATGAGTTTCAGTTCCCATCATTATTTATAGGAAATCAGAATTAGGTAATAATCTTAATGAAATTTTTCACTGTTTTGAAAGTATGTTTGCAGAAGTTATAAAAACTGTTTGTAGTAGGGATATTACTTGTCACACAAAATAGGTACATCAGTGATTAAAGGTCTGTTCTCACAAGCATCACAGACAGTCTTTGACAATCCGGATTCGACGCGAAGACCCTAAATCGTTCTCCCGAGAACACTTTAGCGTCTTTGCGCCGAATCCGGATTGTCAAAGACTGTCTGTGATGCTTGTGGGAACATACCTTATTTGTTAGAAATTATCAAGTAGTTTTTGAAACCCTGATTTTACACGGCCATAGTGAGACTATTGGCGACGTGAGACATCTCCAGATGGCATAGCAATTCAGAATCCTAGGGACACTTACCAACAAAAAGCCGCTTCGCGGTCGGATTATTTAGACTGTCAAACTGACACTCTTTGTAATAATTATGCAACAAGTTATCGATGTATGGTTTATTTACGATAAAAAGACGATGACGTCATTTTTAGTTACTTTCCTGCTAATCAGAATAAATACTAATTTACCAACCGTAAATACAACTTATCCTCAACAGCCAGGGCAATTTACAGCTAACGGGTTGGCAAAACTTCAAGACGTTGTCAGATCAACTGGTAAAATTCCCCAGCATGTTTTGACGTTTATTGACATTCGATCATCGTCTAATGTTTACAAGTTTTTTTGGTGCTTTTAAATTAATTGCTTCTTTAAGATTAAAAAAAACAGTTATTTTCATTACTAATTATTTAGGCAAATCTGCAGTGTGTAGTTATTAAAATGCCGAAGCAGCTGAACAGTAAATGTCAAGAGATAGTAACATCTTTGTTGAGCTATTTTGAACGAGAATACCGAAATGGGGGCCCGCTTATTGCTCTAAGAGACGTAAGTAATAGTACCTATTCGCTATTTGTATTCATTATTACTATTATTATTATTCTTACATATTTAAAGGTAAATGGTTAAATGTTTT
>CAJUYH010011213.1:0-11317 GCA_910591685.1 Galerucella tenella
CACCATGTATAATATTCCAATAAGCCAAAATATCGTATGAAATTGTATCATCGCAAAAAACAAATATTACTATTGTCCAAATTAAAATATGCACTGTGAATAATGATTTATTCTAAATACATAGGTATAGAAGAAACCATGGTGGAATATAATTTATGGGAAATGTATATTTATGTATACATACACATGTATGCTTAAAGAAATACGTGACATGAAAACATGTCACGTTTTGAGGTGAAAAAAATGAAAAGATCAACATCAGCATCAATTTGCCGACCTTTTAAAATGTCGTCGTGGGTTTCACGACCAATTTACAATTTTGTGTGAGAATGAAAGAGCAAAAAATAAATTTAAAAAAAACAAATAAACCATTATGCTATTATAATCCAATACCCTTTTTGTTATCACTCTATTCCTTGTGGCTGAGCTCATAAGTGGCTCCTATTAACATATATCGGCATCATTCTCCCTCCTACAACAATGTATATATATATATATGCACATGTGTGTGTATGTAAGTTTGCTCTCCTACTCTATCGCGACATTTTCTCATATTATTTCCACGATTTTCTTTTTTTTTCCGCTATTTTCTCTAAACCTCTTTTATACTTTTATCGCTTTTGATGAAATTAAGAAAAAAAGTAAAAAAACAAAAAAAAAAAACAGATTACTGTGCCACACATTTGCCTCATTTGCATGAACCCAACGGGTGGTCTAATATTTCTATGCGTGTGTGTGTGTGTGTGTGGATTTCGTTTGGTATTTTGCATCAGTCACCAGCTGTATCCCCTTTTCTCTCGTGTACTCTCTTGTCACTCACTCTCTTTCTGTACCGCACTGTATAACGACACCCTTTCACCATTTTGTGTCGTTTCGTTTGACCATCCCACGCACGGTCGTCGTTCATCAACCTCGTTGTCTCATTCTCTCTGAATCCTGCATACGTTTATTTCCTCCAATTAACCCCTCGGGCGTTGGGCCACGCGACCATCGCTAACGACCGCAGTGTTTACAAAGCGAATGGCGCGACACGCGAGTCTAACTTACATATATACCACCGTTACGGATAAGACTCAATTGTATGATATTATGTACTGTACAACCACCATATATATGTATATAAATTTATATGCTTATGCACTTTGGTCAACTGGCACAATTACATTACGTCAAGAGTGTTACCGTTACGTCTAAACAACAATACATGAAAGAAACATTTTTATATTTATTCGTTTAACATATAAAATTCGTTAATTCAAAGTATATATTTTGTATATGTATATTGTGTATAAAGAAAAAAAAAAAAAACAATTAAGAACGGAAAAGTTTTCTTTTTCCGTTGATTTGTTCTTTCTCATACGCAATATATATGAGAGGGAATCGAGTGGCAATCCCTTTTATATTTCTCTTGTACGGAAAAAGTAGTCTAGATCAGCTGTATGCCATTCGATGGGGAACGAAATCCCATTAAATTCTAACGTATTTCGACATTAAGTTCGGCAATATAAGAAAGTTAGTAAGATGGCAAACGAGAAGTTATAGGAAAATCCGAAAAAAAAAACGTGCAGAAAATGAATACACAACAATATATATATATACACATATATACGTGTGCGTGTGTCTAGCAAAGTTGTGGAAAATACAAGGGGACAAATTCACATATAAATGTATACATTTGTCGGTGTTGTCACGTTGTATAACAAAACAATAAAACATTAATAAAGTTTTGAATCGGAAGACCACCATTGGCGAAAAACTCATTCGTCAATTTCTCTTTCACTTTATGCACAACGGATATTTATGTCTCAAACGCAACACTGAGGAACATGATGTCATATACCTATATATGTATATACATAATATATTTAAGTAAATTAATACATATATTAATTGATTAATAATTCAACTTTTCTTCATATATATATATATATATATATGAAACAATATATTTATAATAGAATATGTTGCACGTTTCTGCTATTAAAAATTGTCACAATTCATTTTACTTACCGTCTTTATTCATTCCCATTTGCATGCATTTCTTCAAGCGACACGCTTGGCACTGATTCCGATGTGCTTTATCTACAACACATCGTCCAGTTCCAGCTTGACATCTGTAATCAGAGTGTAAATATATATACATATATATATAAAAATCTACATCCGTATTTGTGTATATGAAAAAAAAAAAAAATGAAAAATGAAAAATAAAAGGAAAGAACCGGAGAAATGCCAGAAGCGAATGATGAAAAATACAAAGAGAGAAGGGAAAATATCCTATTGGTCATTTTCTCTTCTGTTCAAACTTTCGAGTGCACTTTTTCATGGGCTCCAGTAAATTTGATGGGGACAGCAAACGAAAGCCGGCGCGTACTCAGGAAATGGCGTTAAATTCAATTTACTTTCATTGTCGGCCCATAACTCCGTTATCTCCGTACGTAGTCGTCGTCGTCGTTGTCGTCATCGTCGTCACAGTGCCGCAACACCGAGAGCACATATAGACATGTTGGATGCTCTGCTGATATATATATATATATATATTATAGAGCTATACCCCCCTCCCCCCTTCCTCATCCTCCCTTTGCTTTATACATATGTATAGTGATCTAACGAAATTATACCCTGGTATAGTTACCAGGTATATATATATGTACATGTTATATACACGTAATGATTGCATATACTATTTTTACTTTTTATTCTACTTTCATATGCATCCGCCGAAAATTGTCAACCGATAAGTATAGATAATGTTGCATGTATGGTTTATTAGTGCGATTTATACGAGTGTCAGTCATGCAACTATTCCGGTTTGAAAGAAAATATATATATATATATATGTATATATGTATAAAAATATGTATAATTATATCAGAAAACAACGGGAGATTGTTGCAGCAAAATTTGTAGGAGTTATCTTGTCCCGGGGCAGTGAACAACGCGTTGCATCAACTGAAGGGTGCGTGGCGTGGTGTGGCCCCTCCAGGGGTCGCACAAATTGATTTGCGTTCACACCCCATGGCCTGACGAGAGAGCGAAAGGATATATATTCCTGTGCTATACATAAAAATCTGTGGAAGACTTGTAAATACATATATATATATATATATATATATATATATGTATACGTATTCACCCTTCAGAACCACATCATATATTTATTTACACATTTCTCCATCTGCCCCCCCCCCCCTTCCCCGCTGCCCCTTATTCGTAACCTCCTCAAAGTTTGCATTGTTTGATTTATCAAGATGCGCCTCATCTAATTCGAAGCATGTGTCTTTACAATTAACGTCACTCTCCTCAATTTATATATTTTTATTTCATATATATATATATATATCATTATTGAATGTATCTTGTTCATTGAAATTTATCAATATGCAATAATGTAATATTAATTTTATAGAATCATCAATTTATATAAATAAAAGAAATCGAATACAAAAGAGTTAAATGAATCCCCTTTAAGTGAAATTGATATCATGCGTGGATTTAATTGCATCTGTCCTGATCATCGGACTTTGAGTGTTGTGAACGATAATCCCACGATGGTGGGCGTGAAGTGAAACGCATCTGTCGTGCGAGAAAAGATTTCAGGGGATGGCAATGGAATAAAAAATAATACGAGAGAGAAGAGACATTTTTCCCCTTCAACAATAATTGATTATCTTTATAAATGGCACTCTCCAGATATCCATAAATATGTGTTTTAGTCTTTAAATAAAAATAATAAAAAAAAAAACCGAGAACTTTCTGATTCATTGATATTTTTGTAAAATGTAAGTGAGAATTTTTATATCCTCACAATGACCATCTACTCTTCAACTAAATCATTTATATCCTTCAAAATTTTGAAATGTATATATATATTTATATACATTGAGCTAAAAATGATGTTCATCGTATGGAAAAAAAAAAATAATAAATGAATCACATGGGTATTCAAGTCACGCAACAAATAAAAGTCAGACGTCTATTTTTCGTGCGTTTGCAGTGAACGGGGTGAATATATATCCGCTATTTGGCTTCAACATTTTCCACCTTCTGCAAAAAGAAAATAAGTCAAGGGATAATGTGCAAAAAATCAGTCTGATAAAAATTTTAACTAATGAATATTTGTGTATACCTACATATAAATAAAATATATATATTCAATTAAGGAGTCGGATGGAGATCGAATGGTCCATCTACATCTCCCTTGAGACATTCATAGTTTATCCAACACGTTTCATATATACCATACATGTATAGATTTATACACACATGTGTACGTTTATCGTTCATTTCTCAATTGCATGAGAGATGGACGATTATTCGCGCATACAACCACCACGACGTATTATATATAGGGATGAACTCACTCTCGACCTAGACCACATGGTGCCCTCGGTTTATTATATTATATATATCTATATAAATATATATACAATGCAAGTTCACGAATTGGGTGGTATAACTTTCAACGCGTTCACTATTGTATAGATAAAAGCGTACATATACACTTGTCTTTTAGTCCAATGTGTACAGGGATCACCAGCCAAATGTTTAGATATGCTGTATATACAACTAAACAAAAAATATCAATGAGCCATATGAGGGGACGTGGGATATATATATATATATATATGTGTGTGTGTGTGTATGTGTATGCCTATAAAGGATCGGGGGGTAGTAATAGTATCGTTTAGAATATTTCACGGCTGTTGAGCTTGATATGGTAATCCCTGAAGGATTATATCGTAAAAATAATTATGTATATATACATGCTCTTGGCGATATATTGTCGGAATATTCTCCATTTAATATATAATTATTGTATTATATCTTCAGTTTGTAATCACAAAAAAAAAAAAAATAATAAAAATGAATGAAATGTTGATTGTTTGTATATATAAATTTATAAAATTAAAATAAATTATTCGTTAAAATAGGAAAAAAAAAATTTTTGTAATTAGTAAAAAGGAGCTTACCGATAAATTAACTTCCGGCGAACGCTTCGTTTGAAAAAGCCACTGCAGCCATTGCACGCGAGTATTCCATAATGTTTTCCTGAACTCGTATCTCCACAAACAACGCAAATGAGACCAAGACTTCGTGGCGGTTTGCCACTATGTTGTGATTGGGATTGCTGAGACTGATGTGTTTGTTGGAGTTGTTGCTGTTGATGATGTTGTAATTGTTGTTGTTGTTGTTGTTGTTGCTGCTGCTGCTGTTGTACTTGAAGTAAATGTGAATGACCATTGGCTATTGCTGACATGTATGGTGAACGTGCCAATGGAAAATCTGTCGGTATACCACGACAAAGTGGCACTGAACAGTCTTGCACTGAACGAGATGCGTATGGATCATGACTCGATGCTGATCCAGTTGCTGCTAGCGGACTGTAACGTTCAGGCAGACCTGGTGAGATGACACTTGATTCACCGGAATCTGAAAAAATAATATTTAAAATCACATTTATATAATATAAACTTTTTATAATATCATGGATCATCTTAATTAAAAATATATAATATATTTGTCGCAGCCCAGTGATGATGATGAGATGATTAATGATTTATATTTATATATATATATATATATGAATAAATTGCATTGTTTATGAATTTTGGCTGTTGGAGATATTAATATACATCACGAATATTTATATTTATGTGTGAAAGCGATCGTTTATTGTTTGCTCATCGCCGACGGGCAGACGCGAATAAATGAAAAAAACATAAACATCGCAACGATTATTATCCCTGTGAATATCATCCGCCAGACTTTACACAAATGTCGTAGCTGATATTGCGGAAGAGTAGTGACCGCAATTGCAAAGCATAATAATAAATGAACCTGAATACTGTTTATACGATCAGTAATAAAAACCATTCATCTCAATTTTCATACGTATATTTGTATATATACTCCTGTATTTGTGTGTATATTATTTCAATCAGTAATATTATGAGAAAGAGATGTCATCGACCGTTTTAATGCAGTGCATAAAGACAAGGCGGATGTCAAAAAAAAAATATATATATATAACATCCATAAAAAATAAAATGAAATGCAAAGCGGTTTTTACATCATTGTCATGACATTGATCCTTCTCGTGACATTGTTCATATTCTTTACGTATGTTTGAGGGAGGGTTGCAAAGAGAGATAAAGCAAAAAAAGATCACATATATAAATGCAAAACCACGTTCTATCTCCACATACGATTAAATCAATTGCATTCACAAATAATTAAATATCTTTGTAATAAAAATCTGATGTAAAATCATAATTTAAATGTAAATATCAATTCATGTGTATGAATTTTGTTGAAGTAAAATTCATTGCTGTGTATACATGATGCAAGTAAATCTCACTCGCTTAATTCCCATCAATTATACCATCGTAAATTGTAAGCAGTACTTGGGGATATACACTGACACACATATATATATATATATATATATTTGAAATTTCTCAAACGATTGCTCATTCCACTTGGCATTCTTGTCCTCCAGGGATCTCTTTCTGTGATGCTATACTGTACACTATTATCCAACGAAACATCATTCCCGTTGTTAGCCAAGAAGCTTACAGGGGATAAAAATATCGGATACAATTCTTTATGTTGCTCGTGCAAATACCGTATATTTACATGAAGAAATGGGATTTGAAAAAGTTTAAGACGTAGATATTACGAAATAATATATTCAACTTGACGAGTCATAAGACTGTTGAATATTTATGAAATCAAAAAAAAAAAACATAGATACCCAAATTATTATTATTGTGTTAGTAAAAATAGGCTTTGGATATATATGTGTATGGAAGAAAATATATTCCACACGATGAAGAATAAATATATATATGCAGACAGGCATTTGTGGCAGTCGAGAAGTAGTGCAATTTTTTGGTCAACGAGAAGCTGCTATGGCGAGATAGGAACCGTCGGGTGCAAAAAAATCCGCCACACTAAATAACGTTATAAAGGAACCCACCGCCGCCGCCGCCTCCGCCGCCACTTACTCTATTAGTCACGGTTTTCATCAGACTGTGATTTGATGGGATTGTATTTATATCACTTTTCGAAATTTCGTTATTGGATAAAAAAAAATATAAAAACTTATACAATGATATATTCATTCATGGTAAGATGGAAATATGGTTCATCGTGATGATGCGCAGTCGCTTTTGGCATATAATAAAAGGAATAATAATAATAACAAAAGAATGAAAAAAAAAAAAAAAAAAAATGCGAAATGAAAAATAATAATTTTGCTCGGGTCCTGTTATTCCTATAACTCTTGAAATGGCGTATGGAATTGTAGGTATAGGTGGCTTGCACCAATTTCTCATCAAAATTTACTCTGGCTATATACACCCTCGTGGGGGCCGTGTATCGTTTTACCAAGGCCACAATGATCCCATAATACCAGGTCGCAGGTGGCGCCCAAAAGTCCATGCCATCCACCAGCATTGATATGCTAATGAAATTTGACGCCCTCACCAGAAACTCCCCACCGAGGGTGACAGAAAGAACTGTTTCTATCACTTTCGACTGCTCTCACTCACATCCCCCACAACTATATCGTACATTTTCTCGCTCTTACAGACACTTTTTCTCTCACTTTTCTCGAATTTTTTTCTCTTTCATTTAACCCTGCATTGTAGGGAGATCACACAGAGAGTGAGAGAGAGAGAGAGAGAGACAGAGGGGAGAAGAGAATGAGAGAGGGGCATTTCATTTGACCCAACGAAACTCAAATTTGATTACCTTAATGGCTTAACGCACTTTTCTTTTCTCAATCAAAATATATTCAACAATCATATAGAGCAGTCAACAATTACGACCAGACTCGTCCTATGTATTACACTTTTCAATTTTATATATGTATATATACATATATAAAATGGCGAATCAATCTTGATACATATATTATTGTATAAATGCGAAAGAAATTGACGATAAATCATTTGTAAAGCAAATATATATATATATATATATATGGGTATGTGTGTGAGTGTGCGTTGCGATAAATATTATACAACGATTATATCCATCAGAGAAAAAAAATAATTTCAAATGCGAACATATTCATTTTTTTTTTTTTTTCCGTTATATTCATCAACAAATCATCCTGACTTGACGTATCAATTATCATTGCGGCGAAATGATCATTCTGATATATTTATTATTCCACATCGTCGTGCCGATTATTGTATATGTAATATGTGTACATAAAAAATATATAACTAATATAATGGATGCATATTTATGTATTTTCCCTCAGCTATTATTTCATATTATTTCGACAGGTGCATATTCTTTAAAAATTTTTTTTTTTTATTTTCTGTTTTATTCATTTCTCATATCGTATACGTATATGTAACATCTTGTATATTGGTTTGACATTGCCAACACCTTATGCATTGCCATTGCATGCATTCTTCGATGTTGCATATATGAATTTTCAATAAAATTATTCCACTAACAGCTGGGTAAACAATTGGATAGAATTATTTATTGGTCATTTTAAATCAGTGTCAATCCAATAATATTATATACGCAGTCTTTAATATTGCATTAAACAAAGTTATTATATGTAATATCATATTTTCAATATCAATAATATATAAATAAATATCTTACCATGGCGAACACTCAATGGGCTCGTTGGACTTCGTGGATGTTCTGAACTCGTATCATTTTGCGACGATTGTCTTTGTAAATGATGAGCTTCTGAACTCGCAACTCCCGCTGCCCCATTCATTTTCACCTGTTTTCCACTTGACAACAATTTTTTACAAACAAAAATTTCCGAAAATGATGATAACAAAGGAAAAAAAATTTTGTCCACTTTGTTGCAATAATTCTTCACTGATATATAACAAACAAACACAAGTAAAAATTCACTCAATAATTGTGTCCATTATCGTCACGTAAAATTGATATTGTATGATTGAATTGTCGCATGAAAACGTCTGTAATTTAATCAACAGTCGTTATCACTATTACTCTTACTTTTTACCTTATTCAAATTGTATTTACCCAAGTATTCAAAGTATCATGCTGGAGGTTTTCTAGCGCCACCGTTAAATACACTCAAGAAGCACTGCGTAATTATAAATATATATATATACATATATATAATTTTTTTTTAATACATAGAGATGTCGTTTATGTTATTTGCAGTCATCGATTGCACAGCCACACATATATGCACACATGCCCGTATATATATATATATATATAGATACATATATGTATATATATATATATATATATAGAAGCGAAAAAAAATGATGTATATATTTAACGAGGGAAAATTAATCCGATGGCGTCGATCTGTTGACAAACGTCGACTGATGTTCGTTGTATATTTTGTGGTGATTGTCGGCGGTGACGACGTTTCCTGGTCGTCGTTGTCTGCATGACGCGCGATGTGGGGGCTTGAGGCTGGAATCTTGTGCCGGGGCACCAGGCATTTTGTGCATATACGCCGATTGGTCCATCGGTACTTTTGAAGGCGGGATCAGGAGGCAACGCGAGAAAAACAACAAAAACAGATACGAGGATTTAACCTATAGCCGCTACGTTTGACGTGGCGTCGCGGCGCTTGCGCGCACACACAAAACCCCTGATGTGAAGATCGGGCTCTTCCAAAGTAAAATTATTCATGTAGATATTGCCTCTATACCACTATACATACTATTCCACATTGTATTTGTATATAGAGTAAATTATGTGTGTTGGTATGATATCGCAAAGGGATATAAGAGAGTGGTTGAAATTTATATGTCTTTCGTTATTCGCCCCCACTGTATATTTTTTATACCATCCACATGCATATCATATATTGTTGCCAATGCCTATATAATATCACACAAAATACACACACATGTATATGTATATATTTATATACAATGTCGTGAGACAATATACCCAATGCATTGAGTGTTACGAATACACTGTGTCATCAATCTTTGATCGTTAGTCAGCTGTCTATTATCCTCACGTTCGTTATAGATAGTCCATTCAATAATACGATGGCCAATGATATCTTCATATATGCACACAGGCACATGTATATATACATTCAATTCTGTATTCCATACTCACGTCAATATATATATATATATATCATCATATAAGTATTCATGTATATATTTTTAAATGTCGTTTCATGCATTTATTTTGCCGCCCGATTGACTTTCTTATCTTTGATTTTTTTTATATATACATATATACATATATATATGCAATCTGTATCAGGAAATCAACAGCATTTCATCTCTATACTTCCACTTTATTATTACTAATAATATTGTGGAGGAAAAATTTGGAATTGACGTTGTGAAAAGAGTATATTTTTTTAGCAATTAACTTCCTTGATTTATGGTAATCCGCAAGTTACCGTAGTTGGAGAATATCCCATCAAACATGTAACACAAAAATAATAATAATTATGATACGTTCTATTAAATAATGTATATGTTATTGAAAGTACAAACGTGTATATATATATATATATATATAGATAGATGGTGGGAGAAGAGAACTGGAATTGAAGATTCATGAGTATTCGCAAGAGAAATTAATTGCACGATAGAACTGCCGACTCCTGAAGTGTTCATTCGATAGGTGAGCCCCGGATGGTGATCCATTCTCCGACGCTCCGGGAGCACGTCGAGCTTGGAAAATTGGTAGAATGGGAAGGTGGATCCAGAGGAAGAACACAAAGAAAGAGATGGAAAGTGATTTGCCATGGCCGCCATGCTGGATTTTCTCGTCGCATGTTATGCGGTACCCCTGTGAACTGCGCGGTCAGGCAGTTGCGTTAGCCTCATCCTCTTGCACACTCTCTCTTTTTCTCTCTCTCTCTCTCTCTCATTCTATATCCCACTATGAATACCACAGAACCACGCCCCGACGTTCAAAGACGAACCAATGGCATCACAACGTCATGACACTGTCTTCCACCAATAGGATTACCCTCTGACACGGTGTTTCGATTGTCACCGATTGCACAATTCGAGTGAAACAGTGGCATTGTTTATCCTTGTACTTGCACAGCACAATTTTCTATTCATTATTCGTTTGTATAGCAATTCCCAAGATATTTTTATCTGTGTTTCGCATTTCCTCTCTGTTTACCCCGCGTAACACACAGATAGCTCGTGTGATTGTTATTATTATATGAAATAACATAGGAAAAATAGAATTTATATTTAAAATATGCAAAAAAAAAAAACAAAATATACGCAATCAAATATTCATATATGCAGCTATTATTATTATTTTATTGTTAATTTTTATTCAAATGTTATTTGAA
>CAJUYH010011214.1:0-11315 GCA_910591685.1 Galerucella tenella
CCCTCTCACACACCGATAATTTTGTAATGAATGGCATCTCGAATTCATAGTAAAGAACATTTTTTTATACATTTATATATATATATATATATATATACATATTTACGTGTATGTTGGTGTATATGTACGCGTGATGAGAAGATTATTTTACAAAATTATCGGTGTGTGAGAGGGGACGAACAATTTCCCTACAATAGAGTGAGGGTCGCGCGAGCAGTGAGATTAATTTACGGTGAAAGATAACGAAGAAATGCGCGCGCGAGAAAGAGAATTCGATTGTGTCTCGCGTTTATATTCTCCGTTATAAATGTATATTTCTACCACCACCACATCCAACTGATCCTACTTCTCCAGTACCCCACCCACCCACACACACACACACACACACACCCATATTTATATCCATCACATTGTAAAATATACATCTATTATATAGTTTTTTGCAATTAGTCATGCACTGATATGCAAGATATAAATAATGGGATATTTCTGTATCGAAAAAAATGTTTTTGGCTATGATTAATATCATTTTACAACAGTGATTAATATATATGACAGTATATTATTGGCTTGATATTCTAATAAAGACAATGTACAATAGTATTTATTAAACGATAAAGCAATATATCAGTGAAATGACAAGAAAAAACACGTATAAACGTGAACAAACGTGTTAAAAGCATGAAAAAAAAAGACAAAAAAATACGTGAAAAAACTGGTAAAAACGTGAAGAAACAGGAAACAAAAGCAAAAAAAAAAATAAAAACCCCCCATTCCACGTAATAAAACATAAATGATTGTATATAATTGTAATTAAATAACAATTAACTGTACAACAAATAGCGTGTAGACGTGATTGTTATTTTATAGTTGAATCATTGACTTTCACTGTAAATACAATCGTATGTGAAAAACAAAAAAGAATAAGTAAATAAATAAATAAAGGTGAGCAGAGGAAAAGGAAAAAAGAAAAGAAGAAAAAAAAAGAAACGATTTATATTACTACCAGTGTAATTGTACGAAGTTACAGACAAGACGAATTCCAGGAATAGGCTGTGTCACAAGCGGTGCCAATGCAGCCACTAACCTATAACTTATTTCACGTATCGTTTGACGTGATGCATTCAATCCAATAATATACATGTGTGTCTATATATATATATTAACTATATAAACTGTATAATATATGTATGGATGTGTGTATGTGTGTGTTTATACGTAGGACACGTGAAAATTAATAACGAATACGCCGACACGCGATTTCAACTGGACGATTTGAGTATTCTCGCGGAAGCAACCGCTTATGAAGTGGGCGACGACGTTGAAAATGTGATTTTGTCATCAACTCATCTCATTTCATTGCATATAAATATATATATATATAACAAAACAATATACAGATAACCAATTTTTCCTTTTTCTATTTATTTATTTATTTTCTACAAAACAAAACGCCACCTTGTCTATGCTTTGTGATTCATTAAACATATTTTACATTCATGTATAAAATTAAATAGATATATTTTTCTATCTAAATATATATTTGCGAGCTAATATATTTGATAAATGGAATAGAAAATGAATTTGAAATGAGAAATTTCTGGCACGACAGGGGCCCTGCGGTCTCATATCTCACACACGGCATTTCCGAAATATATTATAAATGTAAGAGACGCCCTCGCGCATGTATCGGTCACAATTTTCTCACAACAACACGACAAGGATTAACGCATGTTTAAAGGATATAACCCTATGCACACACAGTGCATTCGAATCCATATATATATATATATATATATATATATATATACATATATACATTTGTATTATGTCTACTGTGCGGACAAGAGAGCGTTCGCGCGCCCTCACTTACCGACAAAAACAAGTCGAGACTTGTTCATCGTTGCAACTGTTCGCAAAATATCCAAACACACAAAATAAATTGTCGAAACAAAAGGATAACAAACATCATGTGATGTTGCATAATATTTTTGCGGGTATAAAAGCAATTTCAAATGAACGTTTGTATAAAATTAAAAATAATAATAATAATAATAATAATAATAATAAAAGAAATAGAAAAAGGAATGAAGCAAAAGAGTGATGGGAATAATAATAAGTTAATCGTCGTGTCGTGAAGCAGTGGCGGGAGCGCGAGAAAGAGGCGTCATATCATTTTGGTAATTAATGTTATGGAAATAACCTCGCATTCCATTTTCCACACCATTTATCCGCGCGCGCGCGCGCGCCACGAGACAAATGCACTCGATGTTGTGTCTTTCCTCTCATCTATATACTTTCTCTATCTTTGACTTATTCTCATGTTCCCTCCACAAACATATACACACTAGCATAAACACCAACATATATTTAGATAATATAGATGAACATATGCGTATACAGTGAATGATATTAATCTTTATCTGTGTGTATTATAACTGTATATATATTTTCTAACCCGGTAAAACCGTCAAATAACCAAAACAAAAATGAGCCACAGCCGATTATCTTGGCAATGATCCCGCTTGTGACGAGAGAGAGTTGATGTCCTCGCGCGCTCGCGCGCGTTTTTCAACAGCCGTCTCTCGTCCAAATGACAAGACATGGCTCGGTGGCATTGTAACGCCAACGCACATATACAATATCACACACACACACACACACATATATATGTATACGCCAACTTTTGTATATGAAAATGATGCATTTATATATGTCGTAAACAGAAAATTTAATAAACGAATAATAACTTTTATTTCATCGTGACAACTGTTGTAAAAATAAAAATAAGATAAAATAGGATGAATAAATAAAATTTGCAGAGTTTACATCTACAGCATTTTCTCCACACATTAGTTAATTAATTAATTAATTCATTTATTTATTTACAACTACGCAATGTAACAGGACAAATTTGAAAAGAAAAAAATGAGATAATAGTTAATTCTATTTAGTATGAAAAGAGGATGGGTTATTTTATTTTTTTGTTTTAAAATGTCGTTGAAATGTTTGACTAAATTTTTTGTATTTATCATTTTATTTTTTTTCTCTTTTTCCACTGGTCAATGAGGAATATGGAATGGGAAAACACCATGATAGCATGGTATAAAAGACAAATCGGTATATTTTTAAAGAGAATGACCGGGTGTATGTCTGTCATTTTTATTGATCGGCGATTGGTCGCTGTGGTCATTTGGTTTATAATGTTTTTGAAAAGGGGGGCCGCCAATTTTCTTTCTGTATAATATTATTATTTGCCTCGATATACACTACACAACTACTGCCACAAAACGATGTGTAATTCACTCGCAACTCGCCGCGTAATACAAAACAATACACAAAGAAAAGGAAAAGAAAAATAAAATAAAAAAATAAATAAATAATAAAATATATTTATTGTAAAGAAGAAGATGAAAAGGTTAATTGATCCGCGCCATGTGTGGAATTTGGATATTGCGAGACGGCCATTTCAATAAACACATGTATATATATTTATAAGTATGTGTGAGAGTGAGTGAATCGTACAAAAATATTTCCGTTTCATTTTTCTTCTCCTACCATTATTTTTATTATTTATATATTTATTTATTTATTTTTTTTTTGGTGTATTTTTTATTCTCTTTTTTTTTTCTTTTTTCGTTCACTTCATTCTATTCATTCATGTGAGAAAAGAGAAATTCTTTTAAATATATTAAATATATTTATGGCATTGTGTGTTTATATAGTCACGTTATAATCCTCTCTGTATACTCACTCACTCATGTATACACTCCTATACTCACTTCTCTTGTATTAAATATATATATATATAGCCATTTTCCTCCCCCGCGTGCTTGACAGTCGTGTGCTAAGCTTATTTTAATGGCATTCCGCCGTCTTAATATAGAGTAGTCGCGAATGGTATCAAGTTCGTGTTGAAGATGTCGCTTGTCAAAGTATCTTGTGCACATATATACATACATACATCCTATTATATATATATATATATATATATATATATATATATATATTTAGTGGAATATAATTGAAATGAAATAGTAAAATTAACGTCTTAACTTTGGATTTTTTTCTCTGTCTCGTCCACCCTCTCTTCTGTTAATTTTCATTTTGTCATTAGTGGGAGGGAGGAAAAGATAAAAAATAAAATATTTTAACGAGAGTAAAATGATTATTTGGACATGAATATTCGAATGCGTGATGATTTCGCGTTCTTCTTCCAAGAGGAGAATAAATAGACGCCCACCACGTGGCAGCTGTCTACAACGGGAGCCCCTTTAATTCAAAGAGAGATCGCTCTTTGCTAATATAACGACGCAATGCCAGTATAGAATATAAGAGGAGAGAGAGAGAGAGAGAGAGAGAGAGAGAGAGAGATAGATAGTGAGAGTGAGAGGAGGGAACATCATGGTGATGATGTTGAGCGTGTTTGGCAAGTAACGCAGGTCTATTCTTGCTATTCATCGATGATCAGAATTCTTGGTAATATGTATAGATGAATCCGAGTGCGCAGTGAGGAAATGGATATACAGCTAGTCTGTCATTCTGTCACTCTCTTTATACATCAAATTCCTATTTTACTTTATTATTTTTATTCTCAAAGTTTTCCCAATGTCTATAGATAATTTTTTATTTGTCTCTTCTGTTTCTTCTACTCTGCGCTAATACATTTGTATTGGAACAAACGTGTTTATTCCTGTTCTAGATAGAATCACCTAGAATGAATCGCAACTTAATTTATTAAATCTGCTCACAATTATAACTGTGTTTGTTTATTAATACCTTGACAATATGAAGGTGAGACAGATGTCCAAGAATAATAATATTTCATATGTATATATGCAGAGTTGAATGTTTAGAATTGTTATAGACAGCGGTTGATATTTCGGGAACGTCGCAAACCAGATTAAACTTGTCGCAACATTATAAGTGTATATTCAGATACATAATACAATATTAATATGAACTAACATATATATATATATGAGATCAGAAGTGGTTGTTTTTAAAAATATCACTTTGCCATCTTGGAATTTACGGATGTAAGCTTAAATTTTCTTTGCAAAGTTTTAATTGTTGTTGGAATAAATATGATTCTTTGCGACGTCGTAGTATTATTTCATATTCGTAAGTTTTTTTTCCAGTATTTTGAGGTTATGTTTACAAGAGTGATTCCACAGTTTGATGCATTTTAAATTTGTGACGTTGATAATTGGATGCGGCATTTCGCCCAATGAGAACGAGAGATGTCGCATGCTACGTTTTTGAGGTTATTTTTTCGCAATGACTTTTATTAAATTAAAATAAGATTTTTGCTAGAAAAATAACACGAACATATGGAAGAAAGGTAAGTGCACGTCCAAGAGCCTTGTGGAGTGAACAACAATTGCAAAAAACCATTAATAAGAGAGAGAAGCTCATCAAATGTTTAAAATGGCTGCATATCACTTGCGCCATCTTTGTAACGTCTATTCTTGACTGAACTTAAAAGAGAAAACTAAAAATCTGACGTTTTTTTTTTGTAGAGATTTCGATACTGCGGCATCTCTCTCACACTACTCCGAGAGATGCCAACTTTAGTAAGAAAAATGTTTGGTTTGTTATATTTTTATTTCCTCAAAATCAAAATTTATTCGTGTATTTCAATAAAGTTCATAGCACTAGCTGCATATTCATTCTTGAAAAATGAAAAAATCTAAAAAAAAAAACACCAAAGTTATCGCGATTTTTCAAAAAGTCCAGCAACCCTCTCCCGCATTTATTCTAAATGTATGAAAATGAACGTTTGTAAAATCGTCCATGTTGGAGATTTCTACGGACACTCCTACATCGTCTTTCCTCATTTGTCTCTCACCCTCTCCCTCTCTTTGTTCGTTGTTTATACATATATATATATATATATATATATATGTAGGTGTCTCTTCATGGATACTCCGTCTGACTCCTCTGCCTACTTCTTCTTTACTCACTTTCCTCCTTAACCTTTTTCCTTCTCTCTTTCTCCCTTTTCGCCGTCACCCTCCCACCCCATAATAAGTGTCGTACGTCGTTTTTGACTAAATATACACCATCGTAAATATAGATATGGTATTTACAGAACGAAAATATAATCGACGCGACGTGCATATATATATTCACCCACTCATCTCAGACATCAGTGTCTTTGTCTTAATAAGCAGAAAATCGTTAAGGCTGAAACGCGCAATAATAATTGTAAGTGGAAAATATGAATATAACAAAGTGGAAAAAAGTATCGAAGAATTTATTTCACAATTGTTGAAATGTTTCCAATTTTTATTTTATTTTATGTTTTTTCCATTTCTCCTTTTCTTATTTTTGTTTTTGTCTTCCCGCTTCTTTTTATTTTTGTTTTTTTTTTGTTTTGCAGAATGAGTTCAATGTAACTCGGTTCCGATCGTTGCACCCCAACGACGCGTATCCCAATATATATATACATATATATATACATATATTGCCGTTGATACATCGTAAAACCGTCGACAGCGAAGAAATAGATTGCGGTAAAAGTTCGCACATATTTTCTCGAAAATGTTTTGTCGATGAGCCATTGACTTTTGCGTTATAAAAGAACTAAAAAAAAACACGCACAAAAAAAAAGGATGAAAATAAAAGTAACATTTAGCGAACTAAAAATTTTCCAACAGCATCAACTTGACATTCAATTAATTATTATCAACCTGCTGTCTATATAATTCATTTATTAGATGAATAAATGTCGAGAAATTACTGCATTCAATTTACGAAAGTTTCGTGCAAATATAAATGAAGCTTTATGGATCTCTTCTCACTTGCCATTCTCTCATCATCATCATCATCATCGTCGTGGCTGCAAGCACCCGCGCAAAAGAGAACGCCGGACGTATCTATAGTGTGACGCGCCCCCTGAGTCAACAGGACTAGACGGGTCGCGACACGACAGAGACCAATAGCGAAAGCGAATGAGAGACCGAGTGTATGTGCGCGCGCGAGCGCGGTAATCTAACGGAACGAGATTTATTTCCGACAAGTTAATCTCAGTCCTTCTGTGTTCTACGTTTTATTCCAGGCTTTCCCTCGTGTAGCCAATCGCTTGAGCTATACAACGTCGTGAAGGACGTCGACCCGACGCTCTCAAGAGGAATTTTCTTTTCCAATTGCGACGTGTATTTCGACCTGTATGCAATATATATTTATATATAAAAAAAATTGTTTACACGTCGCGACGCCACAATATTTCAATGCAACATTTTTGATTGGATTATTAATATTTTCAATGTTAATTCCCAACGACAAAATAATTCAACTGAACAATGAAAATTCACCAGAGTTTCCGCGCACATTTAATATTAATAATTTCCCTCACCCACGTATTTTCTCTTTCTTTCATTCTTATTTATTCATTTTTTTTCTCTTTTTTCATTCAATCTGAGAAACGTTTAGCCAATGGATGGTGAATATATATCTCAAATCAACACGACGACTATACATGCGAATGATTCACGAGGTCATTAATCTATTTTCACGTCTGGAGAGCGTCGATTTCCAAGAACACACGTCTTTTGATCTACCAAGATGAATCGGCAGGCAGTTAAATACATATATATACATATAATGCACACAGACACACACACACACACACATATATATATATCTATATAATGTATATGTATATATGGATACAGAGGTGTACGACGTGTAAGCCGTAGTTTGACGAGTCGAAGCAGGCAAAGAGCGCAAAGTACTTTACTCTCTCGAATATTCACTGGCAATATTTTTTTTTCTTTCCTCTTTATATTTTTTATCATTATTGTTATTTGATTTTTTTTTTTTTGATTCATCATAGTATGATACTTTATACGAATAAAGGTAAAAAGTTAAACTGCAGAACGTTGGATGAAAAAAAGAGGGAATGAAGAAGAGAGCAGAGGAGACCTTTTGACACTTTCGTCAATGTACTCGATCTCAATGAGGTCAACTTTTATCATTTCATGTTGCGTCGAACGTTTCAATTTTCTCGCCCATCTTTTCATTCCTTATTCACACCATCATCCACTATATATATAATTACACATCACATATAGTTTATCCTCATTATTGTTAAAAGCAAAAGGAAAAAAGTTAAAAATAATTTTTTGGCTACTGAGATATACAACTAAAAATACGTGTCCAAACGTGTTTTGTGCTCTATAACGTACAATCACGACTCTCTCTGTCACTTCCATCATGTCCCAACAGTATGTGAATCAATGCAATGTTAAATGAGAGAGAAAGTGGGAGAAAAACTGTAATGTCGAAATAAAAATATAATTGAAAAAAAATTAAATAAATATTCACTTACCCATGGTGAAGTTTCAAAGACGCGCACGTGCGTGCGGTAGTGTCGATATAGATTAGATAAATGGCAGATGAGAATGAGAAAATAAGTAAAGAGAGATCCGGTGGCAGCTGAGGAAGTAGCAGAAGCATACGACAACGCAATGATGGTGGTGGTGGTGATGATGATGATGATGATGATGATGATGAGGAGGATGCGCCGCGTTTCGTAGTCGGCAAACCTCACAGAACTCTTTTGGTGCAGACTGAAACAAAAAAATAAAGAGGGTTCGTTATATTCATGGCGTGCCAATCGTAAACGCCATGTTTATATATCCCATGCACATATATACATATATATATATATATGTGAATATGTGTACATGGCAGAAACGGCAGCAGCCACCGAACTCTCGCACAAACACAAACACAAGTTACAACATGATTCGATCCATTGCCGATTGTAAAAATAAACCGGATTTCAACCCAATCTCATACATGTATATATATATATATTAAAAACACGATCAACGACTGCCACCTACAGCAAATTCTATTCTTAAATCGATAATATAACAGCTAAAAAAGAAAACAAATACAAATAATAATAATAATAATAATAATAATAATGAAACAAAACGAAAAAATAAAAATAGAATGATTGGAAATAATGAAAAATAATTTTTCAACGATAGAAATTTAAACAGAAAAAGTCGGCGAGAAGATTAATGAAAGATATATTTTTATTTATTCTTCTTTATTTCTTTTTTTCCCCCATCTCTCTCTCTCTCTCACTCCCTCTTTGGGCGGTTTTTAATTTGCTTGAAGTATTTATAGACTGAGAGACACGAGGGATTTTTTCTTTTTTTTTTTTTTCAGCGCAGATATATATTCACTTTGTCTTTTCTCATGTTTTTGTACGTGCGCGTTCAAACTTGCTTTGTTTTTTTTCTTTTTTTTTTTTTTTCTCTATCGGCTCGCACCATCGCGGTGGTCGAAGGCTGGAATTTTTATGGAGACGTTATACGATACGAAATACATATACATATAAATATATATTTCCATGAAACTTCAATATAACGTCGATTGGTTTTACTGTTTCGAGAAAAGCTAAAGGAGAAAACACACTCAAATTCACTGCATTCACAACCAATAAACTCGTATTCATACAGCAATAATGAAGAAACCCTAATGGATATATCACAAAGCTATCGAAAAATATATAAAAAAAAAAAAAAAACAAAAAATAAATACAATAATAAAAGACCACTATCAAATAAATAATTTTTCATCATTATGTTTTTTTTTTATGAACATTCTCAGAATAATCCAATATGAGAAATAAATTTACCTCACAAGCTGTACGTATAAACAGAATGACACGTATAGACACGCACGAGCGTGTTTGTACACGCACACTCTCTTCATATAATACAGTGCATTAAAGTAAAGTTCGTAAATCAGAAGTTTATGGCGGTGGCGCGCGAGTACATAGGCCACAGGAGTCAAAGAGACCTCTCTCTCTCTCTCTCTAAGTACTTTACCCGTCGCTCACGCCGTCACACATTTTACCGAAATCGCCCGCCAATATCCATTCTTGGCAGTGCTACCAATTTAACGCAAGTACAAAGCAATGAATGGCATCTATTACTCTTAAACCTCAACATTTAATTGCAAATAAACCTTTTGATCCGAAAATCCAAATGAAATAAATAAAATACCAGTTACAACATGTTAATTCACGCAAACTCCAACCACAAACACACAAAACACCACATCACTACCACAGCCAATAATAAATTGATTTTATGCGTGACGCAGTCGTACATAAGTTCGCCGGAAGTCTAAGCTTCATTGGAAACTTGCACTATTGATTTATAATATGACAACTAACATGTACCAAAGCGACATACCGTCTACTATTCCTTGAGTGATGTACTTGATTCAATAAGTGATTATGATTGGCAGTGTGACAGCTAAATGTTCGTGATAATATCGTTGATATCGAACGACATCACTGTGAATTATAATAATGCCATTGGTTAGATCATATACAGGGCTATTGTCAATTCGACAAGGCAGTAAATCCATATAATATTGAATGAAATATGTACATACATATACATACATATATATATATATATATATGGTGATAGGGAAAAGGGAAGACATTAAAGAGACCGAGAGAGACTTGTGAAGTGGATGAAGTGTAAGGGGAATTTGTGAGTGAATTGTATCGATGTCGACAGAGTACAATATACAATAGGCAAGAAGATATATATAAAATAGTGGGGGTTTGCAAGTCCAGACAGGCAGTTATTGAGAAGCCCGACGCGACACAATAATTTCATCGAGATTAAATAGCTATTTATTTATATAATTTTTTTATTCCTGTAAATGAACTCATTCAGTTTTCGTCAGTAACAATAATGGTATTTATTTATTTGATTTTAATTTTTTTTTTTTCACATGACAATCCAAAGAAAAATATAATAAATATGAAATAAATAAATTTATTTTGTAGAACTTTTTTCTGCATTTCATGGTGAATAAGTATTATAAGTGTTGTGAGTTGGTGGCGCTTTCGTCGCATTTTTCACAGGAGCCTCGACTTTATAAATCAAATAGCACCAACTTCACCATCACTACATATATATATATATATATTTATTATACACAGCAACTTGAGAAACGACTTCTTGGCAATAGAATAAGGTGGAATGAGCAAAGACGATGGTAGTGGCGCTCAAGGTGTGAGCATAAAAGAGAAATTGTGAGCGAGAGAAAAAGAGATTTGAGTTGGTTTGAAAAATTTTTTGGCATTTTGCACGCAAAGAGATTTGAAAGACGATCCTAGAGTTTTTTCACACTTCTACATTATTATTATTATTATTATTTATATTTCTTTTTCATCTATTATATGTTATTTTGTAGCTGCAAGTTGTTGAGCTTTTGGCGCACACACACACACACACACACACACACACACACACACACACACACAC
>CAJUYH010011215.1:0-11315 GCA_910591685.1 Galerucella tenella
TAGACAAATGTTTCATTGCTTGTGAGTTGGTGTAAAATAAAAAAAAAAACGGTAAAAATCTTAAATTACTACTACTAGGCTGTTTGTATCTCTTGCCTGTTATTGTTTTTATAGTTTTAAGAACCAGATATGTATGTGTTGTTGTAATTTTGTGACAAATTGTAAATATATTTTCAAATTATGCACCAAATGTTTACCAATTTTTATCCTTTATACCCCAAATCACTAATATTGAAGATTAAACTGTCTCAAAATCAATTAAAGACAAATAATTCATAGGTCAAAGGCAACCCAGTGGGACAGTGCAATAATAATCAGTCTGGAGCAAGCAAGGAGTCAAGGCAAAGTCTGGTGGAGCATGTTCACAATGTGGTATGTGAAAACTTAGTAGACAACCCCCTCACAATTTTTTTTGTGTTTTGGAAGCCGTTCTGATGCCGGGAGCACTGCAGCCTGTTGGCTTATTGTACTCTACTCCCACATTTATTCCACCCATCCAGTTATCCCCGTACCTTCGAGTAGACGATATAGGTCCATTTGATGTGTGCCATATACTTCAGGTGGCACATTGGCTTCTCCGAAGAATGTTTGTCTCCTCGAGTCCAGGGCCTCACAGTCAGATAAGATATGGGTTACGGTTTCGGTTTCTATGCCACAAAGTCTACAGCTGAGGTCCCCGTTACATAACCCTATTTTATGCAGTGTTCCTCCACTGAAGTCTATGTTGGCTTTGTACCCATTTTTTATGCGGACTACCTTCTTTGTGGTCCCAAGAGCTGGTTCTGGTACAACATATGCTGTTGCTGAACCTCTTCTCGCGAGTTCATCAGCTTGTTCATTTCCAGAAATACCGTTATGTCCCGGCACCCATGCTAGTCTTACTTTAATGTGGTCTGCTAGTTCTGTTTAAAGCTGCAAGGGCTGCCTCGCTGTCAGTTAGTATGTTTATCCTTCGAGTGTCAGTCCTATGTTTGTTAATTCTGACACAAGATAGCATAAATCTCTGCCTGAAATACAGAGGTATGTTTTCCTACTGAGGAGCATCTTGTGTTTCTCGTAGAAGGCTTGGATATGCAGGTCGAGTTAATGTTTTAAATGAAAGTTACTGTTTCTATCTAACTCATAATGATATCAAGGGTCGGTTTTACAAGATAGATTTATACTAGGTATAGTTATTCTGGGAATAAAGTTATACCAGAATTTATACCTAGTTTAAAACTAGTTGGTTTTACGATGCTTTTTTACACCGGTATAGCAACTCTTGGAGTAAGAATATCCCCCTAGGGCTAATAATACCTAAGCTTTAATATTTTCAACGAAATCGAAAGAAGAAACTTCAAAATAGGAAAAACCCTTCAAGACATAATTGGAGAAAAATGCAACCCTCAAATTGTAACAAACTTCTTATTAAAATAATTTGTACATATTTATAAACTCCGCCGCTAATTACCCTAGAGGTAGAAGCGGTTATTGTAAATAAAAAAATATATCAAATCTTCTTTTTACTATTCCATCAATAATAATTGATCGACTCTGCGTATCTGTTACTGATATTTACATAAAATTAAAATGTATAGATACACTCTATCTCTTTACCAAGATTAATTAGTAGTGTTCACATCATATCACACACTGTATCATCAGTTACGACCTAAATATAACGAAATTTCATCGAGTGCCATCATCAGAACAAAAATCAATTTCTAATTACTATTTTTTTATCATGTCCCCTATCGGTAATAAAAGTGTAATAATCTATCAATACAATCCGTTTTATCAGTAGTAGATAACCGCTTATATTCGTTTTCGATTCAACAGATTTGTATGAGTACTATTATGATACAAGGTGTATCGTAAATTAGAGGCATGATGATAGATTGTTAAGAAATATTTAAAATAAATAAATACAACTTTTCTCGTTTGTGAGATACAGCCTGTTAAAAGGTACATATTTTATTTCCTATCTTCCAGGGGAATGAAAGTACAGTATTTATTCTATTTCTAATAAGTCAGTGGCGTGGTACGTGAACTTTTATTTTACCATATTTTTGAAACGTCCTGTATTTAGAGCTAAAGTATTTCTTTTGCAATTTTTTATTAAATTTCCTACAGAGTTGTACTGTGTTCAACAAAGTATAGGTAACTTTTATGTAGAAAATTTAATAAATAATTACAGAAAAAAAGTATTTACCTCTAAATAAAATATAGTACAATAAAAGTTTACGAACCATTCGTACCACGCCACTGGTTTCGTGCTATTTAAATAATTTTAATGCATTCATGGGTATACCCAACAAAAGTTTCAGCTATTGGAAGAATTTGAAACTTTATTGAAACATTTCCGAGTGGTTAATAGTGAAGAAAAAAACATGGAATACCTATAAGATTATCATGTGTTTCGTAATCACAAGAGATAAATGTTCATTAAAATTAGAAACATTAGTAAAAATTAAATAATCTGAAGTTTCAATTTAAATGAATGTAATTGCATAATTAATCGTATCTAGTTTTTGATTCTGACCAACTTTTTTTTGTAATATTTTTCAATATTGTCAAATTTAAAGGTACTTTACTCTTGAGTGAAACTAATATTTTTTGACAAACCTCGTATACGACTAAAAAATTTGATATTTGATGACTGTATTATAGGTTTTAGATGATGCAGAACTTTTTATGAAAAATAACTTTTCTTCCTAAAATTAATAATAAAAAAGTTCTCCATATAATTTCAACTTAGGGGGACATATTGTATATTTATATCTAAATTCCTCAAGCTAGCTTGTAAAAATTATACCGTAGAGACATTGAAAGCTCCTTTTAAAAATGTTTCTACAAGTTATTACTTATCTCTTTATACAATAGTGCCTTTATATTCACAAGTTTTCTAGCAACGTACATTTTTATCAGCCCCCGTACCCCACATTTATCAATCAAGAAGCTATATGAAGGTATTTATTCGCACGACCCCTGTATATACGAGACACGTGTCTTTTAACGATCGTTTTAAAATCTAAATACTCCTTATATCTTAAACCATAAAACTTGATGGGAACGAGATTGAATGGAGACAAGAAGTCAAGTATCTAGGTTTAACTCTAGACAGTAAACTCCTGTGGAACAAACACGAAAAGGAGATTACATACAAGGCAAAAATGGCTCTAATAGTGTGCAGGAAGAAACCGGGGGTTGTAACTCAAAAATCCTGAGATGGATGTACACTGCCATAGTGAGATCAATCATCACGTATGGAGCCATTGCGTGAAGTAGTAGAACTAGCCTATTGACGACGAGAGAAAACCTCTCCAAAATTCAAAGACTAGTCTGTATATGCATTACAGGAGCAATGAGAACATGCCCAACGGCAGCCATGGAAGTGATTCTCTACATGTAGTGGTGGAAAGCGTTGCAGAAAGAACAAGATACAGACTAAGTAGAGGGGGAATCATTAAAAAAACCACCTCCTCACTTCTTAGAAATCAGACAACCTGGGACATGCCACAAGACGGTATGATGAAAAAGTATAACTTTTCAAAGAAGTTCGTTACGGAATTAAGCAGCAAGAAGGAATGGGATTCAAATACCATTACCAGACTTGGAAAGAATGCCATTCAATGGTACACAGACGGATCAAAAGCAATAGAAGGAACTGGGATAGGATAGGATAGGACCTTTATCGTCCAAAATAGGCTATCTAGCACGGGTTGTACCCCAAGGTTCTATTCTAGGTCCCTTGTTGTATTGTCTGTACACTTCACAATTTCAGAAGAATCTCAAATACATGAACTCACATTTCTACGCCGATGACACACAGTTGTATCTTGATTTTAAAGAATCAGAAGCTGATACAATATCGTCTAGAATTAATGAAGATCTGCAAAATGTATTGGATACATCTAAAAAATACTGCTTGTCTATTAATGCAACCAAAACGAAAGTCATGCTGTTCGGGCGCAAGTCAACAAAAATTAAAGTTACAAATAAAATAAATTTGTCAATAGGGAACGAAGAACTAACATTTTCTAACTGTGAAAAAAATTTAGGCATTTATTTAGATGACTCCTCAACTTTTTCGTATCACATCTCAACGATAGTTAGAAAAGCTATCACAATTCGATAGAAATAGGCTCCAGCGAATTCAGAACTCATGTGTTCGGCTAATTTGCGGTATAAGACGACGCAACCCAGTGTCCATTCACCTAAAAAAATTGGGCTGGATAAACCAGAATAATAAAAGACTGCTACATGCTGCTGTAACCTATCATAAGATCATGCTAACGAAAATGCCATCCTACCTTTATGAGAAAATTAAGAGAAGATCCGAAGCACACAACATCAATGTTCGTTTTAAAGAAACCATCACTATTCCTCCTCACAGAACATCGTTTTTTCGACCAAGCTTCTCATATCAGATTGCAAAAATTTACAATATGCTGCCTAGAAACGTAAAAACACTACCCGTTTCTAAATTCAAACAACAAATTAGAGAGATTATATCCAGTGGATCATTCTAACATCTTAAATTTTAATTTGAGTAACATGTTAGATTCATAACAACATACCTATCCGCTGTTAATACTATTATCACACACCTGGCATAATATATACTTTTTTTTAGGCCGCGTATTTTCTCCTGAATCTAGTGGTTAAGCGCGAACGTCGCCTTTTGCTCGTTGGTAGTACTATACTTTTATTTCATTTTTTTTCTCGTTATCCTGTATTATTATGAGCAATAAAGTCATTATTATTATTATTATTATTATGTTCGGGCCAGGAACCAAACACTCTGAAAGCTTGGGGAAAACCCCTAGTATCTTTCAAGCGGAAATCCACGCCATAAGAAAGTGCGCCCAGTTCAATATTGATAAAGGATACAGAAAACAAAGGATTATCATAATGTCGGATAGTCAAGCAGCCATTAAAGCACTGAGCTCTTGTGTAATCAGTTCCAAAATGGTGTGGGAATGCCTAGACAAACTCAATGAACTAGGCGAGAACAACATAGTCACCTTACTATGGATTCCAGGACACACTGGAATAGAAGGAAATGAAATAACAGATGAACTAGCAAAGAGGGGGACTGGAATACCTTTCTGGGGGCCTGAACCCTTTTGCGGAATCAGCCCCAATGTAATATTGGAAGAAATAAGTAAAGCCGAGAAAAAGAGAAGATCTGACCATTGGAAAGATCTAGGAGGGCTTATACAATCAAAGACTCTTCTGGGTGACTACAGCTTGTTGAGATCGAATGAATGCAAAAGTCAAAGTAAAACTGCGCTAAGAGTTTTAACAGGGATCCTAACGGGACATTGTCGCTTGAATGGGCACCTGGATAAGCTCAAAATAGTGGAGGAAGAAGAATGTAGATTTTGTGGCATTGAAGAAGAAACCTCCATCCACATACTTTCCAACTGCACAGCACTTTAGAATCCTAGAGCACAGCACCTGGGAGATTACTGGATAGAAGAGGAACATTTACCTAAGCTGAAGCCTGCAGACATCCGGGAAATAGGACTAAAGGAACTACTAGTTTCTGAGACTCTCTTCAGAAACTGAGTAGAAGTAAGGGGGCACAATAGATCTTTTAGGTCTCAGCCAAAATACATACATACATACAGGGTGTTTCAAAAAAAGGTAACACCGTCTCTAGGATAGGTAAAAAACAGAAAAATAATTGGGGTTGGCTTAGTGAAATTTTTTTCTAACGCCATCCGTTTTCAAGATAAAGGGCGTTGAAGAAAATGAAAAATTACACATTTCTTACGATTTTGCCGAAACTACTGGCACCATTGCAATGAAATTTTATACGAATATGTTTTGGAAGCTGATATATCCCATGAATTTGTTTTTATATCTAACTCTCATAGAGGGCGCTAGTTACACGATTCATACAACGTATTATTCAACATAACTTTTTTAAGGGTAGAATTATTAGTCAAAACTCCAAGTGAACATAAACATCGTTTAATTCTACACCAAAAAGGTACTCTTGGTAAAACTCGATATTATGTACCGTTTTCGGAATATTTTGATTTGAAAATTATGAAGTAATAATCGCTCCTGGTATAAACTAATGATAAAGTTCGCTTTTCTCTAAGTTTGCCATGTAAAATTGACATTTATTGATTGTTATGACAATAAGTCAACAATAAATAGAGTTTTGAAACCTTGTTATTTGTAAAATTAGATATTGTTAAACAAAATGTACTCAAATGTTGAATACACCGACATGTTATTAACTTTAGGCGAGTGTTTAGGAAACTCTAGTGCAGCTTTTACGCGTTATGCAGAAAAGTTTCCTAGAAGAAACTTACCAAGTAAAAAAACATTTAGAGCAGTTGAACGACGTTGTCGAGAAACTGGGAATGTAAGACCAAAGAAAATAAATTCAGGTAGACCAAGAACAACAAGAACAATTAATAAAGAAAATATTATTTTAAATTTAGTTGATCAAAATCCAACATTAAGTGTAAGGAATATGGCAAGACAAACAAATACATCTTCTTCAACTACTTGGCGGATACTTAAAGAGCAGCAGCTACATCCTTACCATTACAGACAAGTTCAAGAACTCTTGCCGGACGATCTACCGGTTAGAGTCGATTTTTGTGAAACATTGCGAGAAAGGACAGCCCTCAATCCAAATTTTTTAAAATGTATTCTTTTTACGGACGAGGCCACCTTTACGCGACAAGGTATGTTTAACTCCCATAACGCACACTACTGGTGTGATGAGAATCCACAAGCCAAAAGGGTATCACATTACCAACACTCATTTAAAGTTAATGTTTGGGCAGCAACTTTGGGTAACAGATTAATAGGTTATCATATTCTACCTGGAAATTTAAGTGGTGAGAGATTTGAGATACTAGAAGATTTATCGATAAATGAGCGAAAACGGTACATTCCGAAAACGGTACATAATATCGAGTTTTACCAAGAGTACCTTTTTGGTGTAGAATTAAACGATGTTTATGTTTACTTGGAGTTTTGACTAATAATTCTACCCTAAAAAAAGTTATGTTGAATAATACGTTGTATGAATCGTGTAACTAGCGCCCTCTATGAGAGTTAGATATAAAAACAAATTCATGGGATATATCAGCTTCCAAAACATATTCGTATAAAATTTCATTGCAATGGTGCCAGTAGTTTCGGCAAAATCGTAAGAAATGTGTAATATTTATTTTCTTCAACGCCCTTTATCTTGAAAACGGATGGCGTTAGAAAAAAATTTTACTAAGCAAACCCCAATTATTTTTCAGTTTTTTACCTATCCTGGAGACGGTGTTACCTTTTTTTGAAACACCCTGTATATCTTAAACTACTGTCTCCTAAAGCCTATCCTGTATTTTTTTAATCACATTACATTTTCCGGTGAAGCTTGCAACAATTTTGTGGTTTTCGAACGGAATTCAAAAACGTAGATACGTAAACCTATCAACGATACAAAAAGAAAACAACACAAAAATCCGTAACAGAAATTAATGAAATAATACATTCCTGAATGTCCCTTGAAAAATCGATTTTTCCTGCCTACACACGGTACGCCTTCGCTGCCAGTGTGACGCCGACTCAATTTACCCATTCCCCAACCAAGAGCGTCGACCAAACATTACGTTCAAAATCTCTGAGGGCTGTGTCTGCTTGACATACGTTTCAATAAAAAGGTTTATTTTGACAGAAATATTGGGAGATTTATGTAGTTTTTACAAATATGTTGTGAGTGACTTAGGAAGAATAACCTGGTGAGTTGTTTTTATAATATTTTTAAATGCAATCATTAATTTTCTGACACCTGTTAGGTGAGCTGTAACCTTGGATGTCCGATGTCTATATTTAACATCTACCCCGGTAATTCCATGGGGTATGACCTTTTAACATACCAATCAAATCAAAAATTTGTAATAATTCCATCAATTGTTAGCTGTGGTGTATCAAAAAGAATTTTTTAAGGAGTTTTTTCTATGTATGTCCTTTGTTTGTTAACCTTTGCCATTTCACTAGTGCTTCTAATGCTTAAAGAAAACTTTCATTTTAAGACAGGAGTTACCTAACTTTTACAGTCTGGAGATCGTATAAATTACGACGTCTGAGATTTGAATTCACGACACGTTTTTCTTTTTAATAACTTTAGATAATAGTGGATCGTTATTTTTTGAACGAAAGATATAAAAATGAGAAAAAAAATAGTCCATATTTAAAACATTTTAATGTTAAATAAAAATTGAGATAAATTGTTTCATAGCAGTATTTATATCGTCACTATTTTTAGTAAGAATACCCGTTTAGGCCAGACGATAGGGTGCTACAAGTAATTAGAAATACGGCTGATTTTTTTCCATGAGTACCATTAGGTATGTGAATTAATATAAAAAAAAGTTTACCAGTCTATCGATTTCCCAAATTAAAAAAAAAGGTAAAACTTTTTTTTTCCAAATTTTTCAATATTTCGCGCTGGGAGGAAGGTAGAGAAAAATAAAAATACCACCGTGTAGGGGAAGTGTTTTGCAACAAAAAATGTTTCCTGAGTTTCTTTCGTCCAAGCAATGGTTTGTCCGGAAAAAATTCGGTAAACTAAGTATGTGTTCCGCATCCGCGCGACTCCATTTTCTGAAGCGCGGCGGAGTACATCATAAACTATTGTCACAGAGTACACCATCTAACAAGAGGCGAATGAAAGCCGTTTTCGTGATCGCAATTTTGTGTGCACATGCGTGAATTAATTAGTATATATGTCAATGTCAAGTCGACACATGGTCGACACTTCCGTTCGTTCGTTCCCGTCAGTTACTCAGTACTCTGTGGTTTGGTTGTCACTGCCTTAGTTAGATGGTGTACTCTGTGGTATCAAGTAGTATATCTGTCAGTCTCGACGTATTTCCGTTTAAGTCCAACTTCGAAGGAACCGACAAAGCTTTCGTCTCTTGTTAGATGGTGTACTCTGTGCTATTGTACAGTTATAATGTAGATATAAATAATTGTAATAGGGCGTTTTGAAGAGGGCAGCTTCAAGAGGGTAGTTTTTTTCTGTCATAGCACATAATCATTTTTAGCAAATTACTCATATAATATAAATATTATATTCTAATCAAAAACCAAGTATCTCAATAAGAAAAAGTATATGATAACAAGACATTTAAACGCCTTTTCGAAGGACGGAAACTGTTATTTAGGTCTGTTCCATAAATAAAACTTACATACCATATAATTAATTTTTCCTAATTACAAAATACGACACTTTTCATTATCTTGTACATTTTAGGAATCTTGAATTTACAAGAAAATATATATATTAAGTACTGTACCTTTAATAAAACTGGAGTAATTTTGATGGGGTTTACGTAGAAATGTTAATCCTATTAGTGAACTCTTTTCGTACTCGTTCGAATGTGTCAGCTGAAATTGCATTGCATTCTTCAATATCTGGTGCCGTAGTATAAACCTTGGATTTCAAGTACCCCCATAGAAAAAAATCTAATGGTGTCAGATCTGGTGACCGAGGTGGCCATTCTATAGGACCTCGCCGACCGATCCATCTACCTCGATATTCCTCATCCAGGTAACATCTTACTGCACCATAATAATGTGCAGAAGCACCATCTTGTTGAAATGTTATTTCCACATGGCCGAATTCATCTGGATTATCTTCCAGAATTTCAAGAATTAACGGCTCAATTGCATTTTGTAACATCTCCAGATACACTTCACCGCTTAAATTTGAATTTAGGAAGACAGGACCAACTATTTGGTTTCCCAAAATACCTGCCCTGCCCAAACATTGACTTTTTCTGGAAATTGGGTATGTTGTTCACGAAGTTGTGAGGATTTGTGTCACTCCAATACCTTACATTTTGTGTATTCACATTTCCATTGAGGCAAAAAGTACTTTCGTCACTAAAACAAATTGTTGTTGTGTAATGTGGGTTTTGACTAATTTTATTTGTCATACATTCACAGAATTCGGGTCTTCAGTCGGGGTCGTCATCCGAAAGATGGTGCACCATTTTTAATTTGTATGGATGAAATTTATTTTTAGCCAACACTCTCTGTACTGTACATTTACTTACTTCACAGATAGACGCAACTTTAGTTGAAGAGAAAGTAGGATTTACTACCATTTCAGCAACTATATAAATTTTTTATCTTCACTAAATGTTGGTCGACCAGATCGTTGAAACAACCCAACCCATGAAGACTTTATGCTAGCAAAAAAAGATTTCGAACTCACAATACTGATAGGTCAAAAAAATCGAAGGAATAGGAGTCCCAATACGGTAAAACAGGTCCAACAAGATAAAGTATAGTCCTTTTTACGATCTAAGAAACTGAACTGACCTGAGAAGAGATAATGACATGCAATAAAGCCGTAAAAGTATTAACCGTGACGGGATCGAATAATAAAGTATTACCTGAAAACTCTATAAGACGTTTAGGTCATTCTACTTCATTTTATTACTATGTATTGCATCTCAAGCCGAACGCAAGTCAAGTCAGTTTCTTAGATTGTGAAAAGTACTTTTCCGACACAATTTACGGCAGTACCTCGACACAATTTTTTAAAATATGTGGATAACAAGGTGGATATCGATAGTATGGCCTGCAAGATTACCTGATCTTAATTTATTAGACTTTTTTATGGGGATATGTGGAGATTATTGTATCTGATTTAAATAGTTACTTAAAAATAATATATCAACTATTTTTTTAAACTTATTTCTCATATATTATCACCGACGAAAGGGAATATATAACACGGCAATTTACTGATAGTGGTTAAAAGATAAATGTATGTTTTTTGATAATGAAAAAATTTATTAACGCTGTCAGTGGTGATGGAAGATATTTATCATGTATATGGACAGTTTTTAATCTTTTTATTCATGGGTCATTCCCGATGGGATACCCTGTGTATGAAAAATTATTAATTATCTTATATCCCATGAAACTTTCATTAGATTTGATGATGTAGCATCAAAATAACTTTTTATAAAATAAATTTCCAATAACCTCCCACGCTGAAATTTTGATTACAACGTTTCGTCTTTCCAATATTATCATCAACTATTTTTTTAATATGGACATGAAATTTTTATTTACTCTTTTCAAGTTATGACTCACCCTGTATTTGATTTAATAAACATTAGCAGAATCTTCATGTTAACGAATTTCAATGATCATTAAAACACTTTACAGGGCATTGAAATTATAACGAATTTGTCGGAGAATTGGTTATAACTTTTTAAATACCCCTATAACAGATTACAACAATTTTTTCTGATGGAAGAGAGAAGCGGGGACACCCGGTATATAACTAA
>CAJUYH010011216.1:0-11314 GCA_910591685.1 Galerucella tenella
CTAGTAGAGGGTTGGTGAGAAGGTGACTGTGAAGGGTGAGTATTTCTCTGGGACCGATAATCCATACTTTCGGTGTTTTGATGTGGAGAGAATCTATTTTTAGTTTGAGTGGTAGGGGTATAGTGGAGGAGGGTGTGGTGTTTCCTACCACAAACGTTGCAACCTCTACTTTGGCAATTTATAACAGTATGAGCAGTTCCAAAACAATTAAAGCAAAATCCCTTAAACTTTACAAAGTTTTGTTTCTCGATGTAACTCATATTTTTGAATTTCAAACAAGAGTAAATTTTATGAGATTTATCATTACAAAATTGGCATCCATTTTGGCTCTGTCGACCGATGTGATGATTATTACTGAAAAGTGTTGTTTTCGTTTGCCTTTTTGAAAACCCTTCATTATTATCTACTGATCTCAGATTCTCTAAACATTTTGATCTGTCATCTAAAAATGTTAAAAATTCATTAAGTGAAGGCAATTCATCTGAATTTCTATCAAACCCAAAACTTCTCTTACTATTAAAATCTAGCTTGCGTTCTAATGAATAAACTAAAATTAAATCCAAAAGTTGAGTGTCTGTTAATTTATAATTTTTTAAAGCTTCATAGTTTCTACTTATTTCGGTGTGAAATTCTCGAAGAGTAGTAGATGTCCCTTTCTGAACAGGTTTTATGTCTAAAATGGCAGTCAAAAGACTATTTATCACAAGAGTTTTGTTTTCATATCTATGTTGCAAAATTTCAATAGCAGTATGAAAGTTTTCATTAGTAACATGCAAATTCTCAATCAATTTTAAAGGTTCACCTGCTAAATAAGTCTTTAAATAAATGAAACGTTGAATATCCGTCAGATATTTATTTTCAATTATAAGAGCAGCAAAAGTTTGAAAAAATGGAACCCATTCTATTCCAGTACCTGAAAACTGTTGAATTCTGATTTCCGGTAATTTTAGTAATGGGGGAAGAAAGAAAGGAGAGAAAAGTGAGGATGAACCTGGTGGGGTGGGGGTTTTCATATCTTCCAAGTCTTTAATCTTTTGCTGAATTTTAGACAAAACATCATAATATCTATCTTCGATTAAATCTCTATTCTCAGTGTTTTCCTCTACAGCTAAATATATATCTAACAAATCTTGAGCCCGACAATATTTTTCAAATGCACTTTTTAACTGTTCTTCACGAACTTTTAAACTGAACACATTGTCTGTGGTATCAATGTTAATATCAACCCAGTTTTCTATTCGCGTAATAGCAGCTTTTGCTACTGCTCTGTCTCCTTTAACTTCATTGATATTCATTGTATCAAAACACTAAACTGCCACACGGGTTTAAACTTCTATGACAAAATGTGCGTGGAGCGGGTGAAAATAACAAATTCCAATTTTACAATGAGCGAGTTATGTAACAGGTACAATTACAAATGCAACTCAATAATGGTGGGAAAAGCTAGAGCAGAACATGAACAAATCAAATCAAATAATATCTGCAAATATGCAAATAGTGTGGGTGAGAAACACTGGAGCAAAGTATGACTTCTAGCCATACACACATCAACTACAATATCAAATAGATTCACAGTATATCAAAATAATATCAAAAATTTGAGTTAAAGTCACAGCGGTGAGAATTAATGGTGAGAGATGAGATAACTTTTTTTTAGAGACTTTTTTTTTCAGCGTACAAAATTTCTAAAAACAAGATCCGGCTCGAAGGACCATTTTTAATGTTGCGATCACTCTTTGATTCCAACACTAAAGTAGGGTCGACCTTTTAAACTGTCGAAATTCAATAGACCATAAACTCATGGGTGCCGGTATATAAAAAACTTTGTTTTTATCCTTTTGTAAACAAAAAAACCTAACTTATTTTAATTAAACACATTAATCTGATTTAAATATAAGTATTTAATAACAAAATCTAACTAATAAAAAATTAACAAATTATGTATTATTTTCAGATTATAAATTCCAAAAAAATAACGAAAGAACAATAACTGTGACTCTACTCCTATAGACTATAACACACATACATAATACTCAGGGCCTGTCATTCACTCTTAATTGAAATGACTACAAATAAGCAAATTATTTTTCATACAATACCAAAATAATCAATTGAATTAAAAATGAGCAAAAACTATGAATTTATGTAAAGTAGAAACTTATCTTGAAATTGTTAGCAGAGCTGTAACATTCTTAAAATCCAATATGGTGCGGGGTGCCGGCTGACAGATATGTATGAGTTATTCGTATGAGTTATTCACTCAATTTGAAGGTTCCTTGTAAATTTAGGTCACACTACTATCATATGTAACTTTATGTTAACTATAAGAGGTGGGAATTATTATTATTTTACAATATTTTTCGAGGGTGGGAATTATTTTACATTTTTCCTATTTTTCAAAAACTTGACAACCTTTTTTGAGTTTTCTTTCAAAGTGACACTTTTCATCGTAAGACTACTTAGTTTTTAAGAAAATAAAAAACCTTCATAATTTGACAGATGCCAAAATCAATATTAAAATAAGTTTAGATTATTAACTTCCATAAATGTCATGATGACAACTAGCTAAAGGATGAAGTTGTACTATATAGTTACACGTTAAACTGAAAAATTATATAATTTCCACAACTTTGGAACTACTCGTTAATGTTGGAGATACTCGTTCTCCAACAGATGTTGTGTAATAAGTTTCCGGGGTCAGGAGAAGGGACATGTCTGCTTGACTTGATGAGCTCAAATTAATCCCTGAGCACCTAAATGTGTTGCTCTTGAATCACACTCCTCTGCTAATTGCTTTTTTTCATCTTCTGGCATTTTGAATATCATTCAATATCCAAGCTAAAATATTTCATTCAATTCAGAGACAGTTTGTTATTGTTTGTTTGTTATTTGTGAATTTTTTATTATTTGAATAAAATAATTACCTTGACATTGTTCTATAAAGTCTGTCTGACATCCAACTGACTAACAGCACAATGACATGCCAAAACACACAAGCTCCAACTATTGTTGCTTTCGTTTATTTGGGCTTCAAGCACTTGTGCGTGACGCCTCAGTCGTCACGACTTTCCTGCAAATCGAACACGATTTTTTAGGATCCTCAAAACCATCTGACATGAGTCAATGCCAATGAGTTTCCTGTGTTGTTAGAAGAACAGTTTTCAATTATAATGTTTGTGATAATAAACTTTTGCATATTTAGATATTTTTAGTAAGGTTTAAATCGTATTAAATCGTAATCGGCCCAATCTTAACCTTTAAATAAACGTCAAACCGGACAAACGTCAAATATTTAATGTCCGTGGCTTGAAGCTCATACTTTTCGGTATGTGCTTGAGGGGCAAGGGGAAGGTAAGACTAGGCGTCACGCCCGGTAATAAACGAACGGAATTCAGTCACTACGAGCTGCTACTAGCAGCCAAAAGTAGATAATCGAAAACGCTTTATTATATAAAACAATATGGGCGACCTGACAAATCAGGCGTTCTGGAATGGTCTATTTTAGACACTTCTCAACTTTGCTATAACATTTCTGGAGGTTCCAGATGTTTTTCTTCTTCTTCTTTTTCTACTCCTTCTTCTTCCTTCATGAGCCTTCAATGTAAGCCGATATTTTAACTCCAAAAATTTATAGCTTTGGGACGAATTGGGATATTTGAAATAATAAATTAGCAATACAAAGAAAATGAACCAAATTTTCGTACAAAACGGTTTCGGGTAACCCAAAAGATTCATTCCATCACAGATCGTTTTAAACTTGGTTTTCTCCGTATAATGTGTACACGGAAAAAAAAGAATCGTTGTATCAAGTAAAATTTATTTGGATCAATTAAATTAAAGTGTCATATATGCACGACAAAATATTATTTTGGAGTAATTAAAATAATTTCTTGGTTTCAATGCAGGTTAAAGTATTGATGCAACTAACTATTTGTTGACTGAACCAAATATTTAGTCAACTGTACCATTTTCATAAATTATTTTGATAAAATTATTGCTTCAACATAGTGAATATTTTGTTGAATTGAATCTGAAAAATGATCAAATCAATTGAGAAAAATAATGATTTAGTCAATTTTTTTTTGGTTGAACAAATTATAATAAATGATCTAATGAACAAACGTTATCATTATATCAATTTTTTTTTGCTTGGTTCGAAACAAATTTTGGATTCAGGTGAAGAATTATGTTGTTAAATTGAATAACAAAATTACTAAATCAACGAAATTCATAAGCAAATCAAGAAAATTAATTGCTTGCGTTAATTTTGAGAATTTATCCGATAAATTAAATATTTTACTTGAAAAGTATATAATATGTTATAATATTATGTTGATTGAACTTGAAATGCAATCAGTTTGTTCAACTGATTGCTAATTTTAATATAAAAATTAAGTTGACATAACATACTGAGTGCTAAAAAAGAAAAGTTAAATGTACTTCATAGCATTTTATTTAAAAAGAAAAAACAATAACAAAATAAAATATTAATTTTCTAAAACATAAAATCAAACTTCCACTAACTGCATTTCTTCTCAACCGCAATAACTTCTCCATAAATTGGAACCAATCCACTTGCAAATTCACTATAAGGGCATCAGGGAAAATCAAATCATAATATATGTTGATCTAAAAAGAGGTAATAATAAAAATAAATAGAGTTTAATGAATGTTCTAAACAAGCATAAAGGAAATTCTTGAATTTTCCAATATAAATATACGAAATGAAGCCCCAATGAATGTATCACATGTCCCTTTCTCAAAAACTTAATTTAGGTAGCACTACTATAACGCTAAGAATTAATAATTCGCAAGTTAATGATGATGAATATAACAAATTTAATGTGAAGGTAATGACACATCACCTCACATTTCCAATTAGGTAGGTTAGGTTAGGTAGGATCATAGCAAAGTACCGTAACTTTGTAGAAAAGACATTAGTTACTTACTGTTTAAAACCGGGTTTAATCTCAGTTTAAATTCATGTTTCGTTTAGAATGTGATGTATGCGATTTAAGATACAACTGATACAAGACAAACTACCTATCAGCTTTAAACAAAAATGAACATTTTTTCGGAAGAAACGAGATAATATAATATTTGTAAATAGAATACATACTTATATTTACCTGAATAATCCGCTAATCCAGAACGATTTCCAGACAACAGGTTATCACTCGCACCTAACGATCTAACTCCTTTCTTAGAACAATATAAAATGAAGAATGAAGTGAAAACGTTCGGATAGATAGAAACAGGACAATCTACTAAGCAAGAACATTTTGAATGAATCAGATAATCAGTCGATACAAATATGAAATTATTCCGATTGAACTATTGCATCTATTGAAACAAACAAGAATAAATAGTTCAAATTGACTGTTGAAATTGGTTACTTCAGTGATTTAAGTTTCAAACCAATTCATTTTTTGTTTTAAACAATATAGTGTACATGCTTGATTGAAAAGCAAATATTAAGGTTGAATTAATATTATTATTCGCTTAAAAGGAGTTGAAAAATGCTTCATTTAAAAAAAATTATTTTGAACCGAGCGAATTCACTTGTTTGAGTCAACCAAATATTATATTTAAGTTAATAATATTATTCGCTTAAAGTAAGTTAAAATATATTTCATTTGACAAGTATATGTTTGAATCAAGCGTGTTCATTTGTTTGATTTGAATGAATCATTTTTTTGAGATAATATTATAATACTTTGATGTAAATTAGGAAATACTTGACTTGATAAGTCCATTTTTGGTTCAAGAAATTTCTAGGATTAGGTCAACAATTCCATTTTGTTTCGGCAATTTTAATATTTCCTTGGACGAATACATTCAGTATTTGATATGAATGAAATTTAATCGAGTTAATCAAATAAAAGTGACTAAATAAATTTAGTTGATATAACAAATATTTTTTTCCGTGTATAAATAGATGCTTATTTGGAAACCTAATCGACGTGAATTAATTTGGGATAAGATATCCCCATTTATTTTTTCAAATTATTAACAAAAATCGGAAAGGTTATAAAAAATAAAAATATGTTAACAGTTCAAAGTGCCCTTTTTGTCCACATGTCTATTATGTTTTATTCTAGGCATCTGGGATGTACCTAAACGAACAGGAGTCATCAAAAGTATAGAAAAATTCGATGCATCTTACTTCAATATTCATCCCAGACAAGCACGTGTTATGGATGCTAGACATAGGCTCCTTTTAGAGACAGTTTACGAATGTATAATAGATTCTGGTTTCAATCCTAAAGAGCTCAGAGGATCTAAAATTGGTGAGTACTTTTTCAGAAACAGAATCATTGAAATCACAGCAGTACAATTGAAATATTCTTCATACTAAAGAAATTCGTCTACCCCAGTAAGATGAGAGCTTCTGATCCTACTCAATGCAAATAAAGTTGAAAAAAATATATTAATATGTCAAAATGTATTCAAAACTAATACAATCCAAGCCCAAACTAATAACAAGTTATTGAAGAAGTATAAGGCTGTGAGGGATTGAGTGAAAAATTTTAAAATGCCAAAGTGCATTATTTATTGCTCTATGCTTGGGAAAACATTGTTGCTGCTACTAAAACAGTTTCGGAGATCTGATTTTCTAAGGTCATGAACAATTATAAATTAGAATTTCCGTCCATTTCCACATTTGAAAAACGTAAATATATGAAAAGTTGTAGGTGTCTCAGGATATTGAAACAAAAACAATTTTCAGACTTCTATTCGCTAATTCTACTGAATAAACTCCTGAAAGAGTGGGATTGACATGCGTAGAACAAATCAACGAGCAAAATGTCCAATAATTATGACATTCCCCTCTCTTTTCTGTTATTTTATCGCAAAAACATAATTTTGCCATAATAAATGTACCGCTAATGTATATTTGAACGGAGGCTACTTTCCATGATTCGTTTAGATCATTTCACGTGAATTTGCTTCAATACTTTTTCCTCTATATTGTAAAATAAGTGGTAGAGGTGAGTGGGAAGGGTGACTCAATTAAACTCAATTGAATCGTTTGATCCCGTTCATGGATTTTGACAAACTAAGGCGTCTATTCTGTAATATTTCGTTCAGCAACGGTTTCGCTTCCAAACGATTGGAAGTGTGAGCGAAAATTTTTGAAACGAAAGTTTGTTATAGTAGAGCAAAATATCACAGCGTTGTCAGATTTTTGAATAACATTATAATTGACTGATGAAGATCGTAGCTAATATCCATTCTATATAAATACATATCCGTTAATGATTTCAAAATCTACACTACTATGCTATTTAATATACTGCACAAACCTATAAATGTAAATAATAAAGGACTGTGATAGTTTTTTAACGTTTTTCCTGTCAATATTTTCACCAACTTTGAAATAGTTTGCAATGTGACAACGTTGTTTAAATTTTAACTGCAATTCGAGGTTATGGCTCTTTGATATGGATAGATGAAGGAAAAGCTCAGCAGAGACATTGACGTTTATATGTCAATGAGATGAAGTTACGAATTTCTTACTTGAAAATATTCCATTCAAATATTTCTTTTTGAATATTAAATTACTACACCGTACCACCGATCAATTTCCTCTTCAACAATTCCCATAATTTTCACCTAAATAATTATTCTTATCACAAAAATAGACAAATTTTTATACCCAAAGTGACGTTTCTGGCTGTCGTTCATGAACGGCGATTTCTAACGAGAAATTCGTTAGCATTTTGGATACAGAATAACAAACATTTATCGTTCGTAAACGTAAACGATATTCGTTCATCAACGGCATCGTACATACTTACAGAATAGACCCCTGAGTATCATTAGAAAGGGAATCCCATGCCTCATAAAACCACATATCTTCATATTAATTCCAGAGGTCGCTAGGTGGCAGTGATTGAACAATAATCTTTTTCCAAACTGTTTTGACAATCTTCTGTTATATTCTATATTTTTCGTTCACACACTTGAAGAAGGATGGAATTTGAAGGGAAATGGAGGAAATATCATCTCAATATCTATTTTCCAAGTGAAAATATGAAAAAAATCAGTGTACTTGAAAATAGGATTCCTACAAACTCATTAATATCAAAATCTAACTCAATGGGGTGGGAAAATTTTGGCGGCCACGGCACTTATCCACCTATACTTATATTGTTAGGATAAGTAAAATTAAGTGAACTGAAGAGCCATCATGTTGCATCAACAAATTATGCTATGCTTGGAAGTTTGACATAGCGCGCTTCCTATTGAATACTTACTCAATCCAGTCAACAGATGTCGCTATCTGTTAGAATCGTTTGGAGCTAACAGATAGTGACAAATAATTTGCAATAAAATGATATTGCGATCATAAATTGATATGTAAGCTATCCTATCTTTCAAGTTGGATTGAACTGCACACGGTGAACAAATTTGATTGAAATCGGTTAAGTAGTTTAGGAGTCCATCGCGGAAAAACATGTGACACGTAATTTATATATATATTAAGATTTGTTCACTCAATACTCAATACTTACTTCAATCATCCCCATGGAATTGTAACTGTTAAAATTTGTTTCAGGGGTTTACGTTGGAATCTCAACATATACCAATGTACACGAGCTATTTATAGATTCTAAAGATGGATATTCGAATATTGGTATGTGTCTAGGTCTAGCCGCAAATCGAATTGCCTTCTCATTCAATTTCAACGGTCCAAGCTTTGCCCTAGATACTGCTTGTTCAAGCTCATTATATGCATTTGTTAATGCTTTAAATGATATGAGAATGGGAATAACTGATGGTGCTTTCGTATGTGCAACTCACATAATTGGTCATCCTATTGAAACCCTCGAATTTGACCGGTAAGTTATTCATATTACAATAATTACAGATGGAAGAAGTTATGTGAAACGGTTACTAGTAGGGTTCCTCAAGGAACAAGGACCAATACTTTTTTCAATATACAACAACAGCCTTATCAATTTAGAATCACTCGACAAAATTTATAAATCTTTTTGGGATTCTTAGGGAAAAAAACGTAGAACTAGATTTTCCAAGAATAGCAAATTGGCGAGTTGTCCACTTAGCTCTTTTGCCAGAGGACTTCCATGAATGGGATCTTTGACGGTAAACCTAGATGTTGAAATTCCTGGAATTGTTATAAAAAGACATATGAGGGTTTCAAGGAAAATATCATAAGAATATTACTACAAAATTTAGGTATTTGAAAGATGAGGATAAAATGTTGCCTTCAAGGTGGCAGTCAGAGGAAAGAAAGAGTTCCACTCGAAAATTGAAATTTCGAACATCCACAGACAAAAATGGAAGGGAAATTTGATGAAAACTAATGTTTTACTTTGAAGTGGCTAATGCGTCATGGAAACGGTATGTTTAAAAATTGAGTGAAAATTTGAGAGGAAGTAATGAGCCACAAAAAAAACAGTGAATAAAATAGTTTTAAGCTGAAAAGGTAACAGCTGAACAGTATGTTACAACTGAATACATACAAAATTGGCATATGATTTCTAGATACCAAATTTTCAATATATTATTTTTTGTCTGAAGGTTACATATGTTAGCACGGGATGGTAAATGTAGAGTTTTTTCCACGGAAAGGAGTGGGTATGTTCGTTCTGAAACTGTTAGTTGTATCTTTCTTCAAAGAGAAAGCAGGAGTAGAAGAGTTTATGCCACCGTCCTTGGTGGAAAATTTAACACTGATGGTTACAAAAAAGAAGGAATCACGTATCCATCTAGCCAGCAACAATTCAACCTGATGAATGAACTGTATAGTGAAATCAAAGTTGATCCTAGAAATGTTGTTTATGTGGAAGCTCATGGAACTGGTAAGTGTTCTAGTTTTATGTTTAAAACACTGCTAAAGTTTTTGACTGATTTTGCAAAAACTTGATAGTACTCACCTATTTTGAAGAAGAATATCCAAAAAAATATTTTTATTTCAATATTTTCACTATCACTTTTATCCTGATATTTCATACTATTTAAGTTCTCATGTGTATCGAAAACTATTCAAAAAGACATTTTCTTCAAAGGCTATAACGAAAAATTCGATCATTTCCCTTACATCATCAAAAGTACAACTTTTCCAAGTACCCACGTATTTATATGTTTATAACTGTTTGTATTCAAATAACAAATGTTAGGAAAATAATAAGCTGGAGGTGGGCACATTTTTAGTTCTGTTTTCAAATATTTGGATTCATAGATTAATATTTTATAGACTGTTGATTGATTAGTGCTCTTGGCTGTGCAGTTTATATGAAGAAACCAGTAGACCTTACCAGGCTCATCAGTCTTTCCACTTTTTGGCGAAATTCTCCCTTGGATACTCTAGTCTTAAGAGTCTTTATCTCCTGGAAGACAATGCTCCACAATGTCGCATCAATGGGCCACCCTGCATCCAACGCCAATCAAAGTTTTAACGCATTTAGATTAGTTTCGGTCCTATTTGGAATATATTGCACTCAATTCTTGTCAAATATGATAGAACCTCACCTGACCCTGTTAAAATTTTGTTTGGTTTTTACTATATTTGGTTTAAATTACGACAGATGCCAGACGAGACGGTAGACCTATTTTATTTAGTATGACGAGAAAAGACGAGAGACGACCTTCCCTGGTCTAGGCTCGACTCAAGGCAATACTAGAAATGCCTTTTATTTGTTTAATTAATATGAACATATTCTATTTCTATATCACTCCATCCTAACTTTACGATGTTAATAATAATTTTCCAAAATTCATCTGAAGGTTATTTCTTTGATGATTTTATTTTTTAAGTATTTATTGCGGTCGATTGAAATGATTTTGCTGTTCGGACTTAGCTTGGCAGTAGCCTAGAGCACAAATGTGATGAAATGAAAATTATGATGTGACGCATATTGCCCATCGATATATTATTATGTGCTGGATTTACTTGTATACAGGTACCATCACTGGAGATTTGGTTGAAACTGAAGCTATTACACGAAATTTTTGTAAAAATAGATCGAAGCCTTTATTGATTGGAGGTGTCAAATCAAATCTGGGACATAGCGAAGTAGGTGCTGGGATGTGTTCTTTAGCTAAAGTAATATTAGCAATGGAAACAGGTGTCATACCTGCGAATATAAACTTTGAGCCCATGGATTATACTCTTCCTGGAATCAAAGATGGAAAGCTACAGGTAAATACAGAATTAATTCTAATTATTAATTCTTACTCCTCTGACACTGCGGTTGTTCCTCTCATTTCTCAGTATTTCCACTTTTCACTATCCTTTTGTGGTCAGATCCTCTGGTTTTTAGGATCCAAACACTAAAGTTTCACG
>CAJUYH010011217.1:0-11314 GCA_910591685.1 Galerucella tenella
ACAATGCCAAACGAATTATTTTACTCTTTGCGACAGTTACAATTTTTATTCATCCATTTTTATTCAAATAATTCCATCTTGATAGGTAATTTCAAGCAGCAAATATGTTAAAGGCAATCTCCCAAGTATAAAAAATTATGTTGCACAAGTTTTTGTTGAACTACTATCCCTGAATTCCCGAAATATTTAAATTTGTCTATTATTGCCCTAGGTTAATAATAGAAAATTATTATACACTAATAGAGAAATTCAACTTCTCAATTGGCTAGAAGAAGCAATAATTGTCAACTTAGTAGTGGAAAAAATAGAATAAAAATAGGATCCTTCAAAGAGCTCCTCCACTAGAGCCTCAATAGTCAATCTAGAGAATACTCAAAAAAATTCTATCAAGTCTAAAGCGGTCTGTGGTAACTGCAGTTAAGGGCTATTGAAATCCAATCCTCTCTTATGTCTAACCGATCTTTTGACGAGCTTGTTAGGAGGATTGAAGATAATCTCAAAGCACAAGACCTCTACAGGATCCATATTTTTCCGGAAGAATCTATCAAGTCTGTAACGGGTTGTTAAAACAATTATTTGATTTAATCCTTTAATTTGGTTTATTACAATATTTTGACGAAGAAAACTTAGATTCTTAACCAAGTGACGTGACCTCTGTTATCTGACTCTCCGCCCATGTGTCAACAAAACGTCTTCTTTTTTTCCTTTCAACAAATGTCAAATGCGTCTAGGTTAACTCATATATAAAAATGTCAACTAAGAGAAGTAATTGGATATTAATTCTAGATGAAAATCACTCTAATAGACATAACATTTTTGACAGCTGCTTTTTTGGTGTGATGTCCAAAAGCACACAAGTGAACAGACCCACAATCTTCCAAGTGTCGGGCTCTCGATTGAGGGAGTAGAGCTACCCGATTTAAGACTTATGTTGTCTTCATGTTTCTTGTTCACTTCGTCGTTACAGAAGATAAAATATCTCTTTTCTCGCCTCTCGGAAATATTCACCCACTGGGCTAAGTCAGGTCCAAAAGGCACTAAAGGACTTGTTTTCCTACAACCACTATGCAAAACACGCTTTTCTACACAAATTTTTATACGCAAAGCAGGCCTTTTCTTAATTCTTTTGATAATCGTTGGAAAAGGACTGCGAAAAGTACACGGTATGGCACTTTTCCGCATCGAAATGTCAAACAAAACTACCTAAGACCAGTCAACTTTTTTTGACAATTCAACCTAATAGTGAATTTCTTATTTGTGTACAATTTTTCAATTTAAACCAGAAGTAATTATTTTAATTAATTAATTATAAAAACAAGTTTAGGAATATGAACCAAGATCAAAATAATTTTTTTTTATTGGTGAACCATTTTACCTATTTAATCGAACTTTAAAAAACGCGCGTGTTTTAAAGTTACCGTGGCAACATCAACAACTCGAGAAACGAAGTCTAAATCTATGGTCTAAATCATGTATAAATGACAATTTTTTTTATTAATGGTTTGACAGGAGTAGTTTGTATCGTCAAAGCTTTCATTCGAACAATATTTAACATTGTCAAATTTATAAATTAAAATGGAAAGTGCCGTTGGTATTGTTTGAAATAATAATATTTCGATTTTTCAAATCTTAGGAAATGGCATTTAAATTAATACTATTGACATTCACAGAACTCAATAAGGTTGAACTTCCATCAAAATACAAATTAGTTTATGTTTGTTTCATTTCCATGACAACGTAAGGTATACATCATATACATCACGAATTCAACCATTTGACATTTAGTTCTGATTTCCATCTATGACTTCCATTTCTTGTTGTTGTAGTAGTTATAGACCAGTATTTATAATTTCAAAGTGCACCAATAAAAAAAATATCGTAAAGTATTCGTGGATAATTGGTCTTTAAAACACTTGCTCTATTTCGAGCACTCCAGCTTCGCCGTCGTGCTCGATAAATCGCGTGTTTTAAAGACCTCAATATCCACTTATACTTTAATATACTAATCTTTTGAGTTGTCCAATTCGGACATTGAAAATACTCCTCCAGATATTATCGAAAAGGCTCGAACTGCAACCGAAAATTTGTTACCTGAGCTTTCAATACAAATTTGTCTACAATTAATCATACATTCAACTGATTTATCTATTTATTTTCATATTGTAAGTTCATTCTCTTCAAAGTTTAAATAAAATAATTATATAAATGACTGTATTTCAATTCATTGATAAATGTGGTTGTACAAAAATATTGTATACAACTTGTACGGAAATCTAGCTTTGCGCACTAGTTGTACAAACTACTATTGTAACCTGCTTTTAGCAAATTGTTTCTTACCAGATTACAAATTGTATCAATCTACTTTTTGTGTGACAAATTGAGAAAAATTTCAATAAGAAATTTTCTAATACTACCAAGACGGACGTAACACTGATTTCTATGAATTATCCTTTATTCAAAAAATCATTTATATCGTCCCCGCTGAACTTCACGCATTTGTCACTGGACAATATCTCATTACTGACTTTTCTTTCTCGCTCTTTCAACTGATTTTTCTCATGGCGACGCGTCCGACGAACCGGAGTCAAAAAAATTACCACATTGTTGCCAAAGATAGAAAAAAATTGTTATTGTTTTATTTTTGTATGAATTCCCAATTCCATTTATAATTCATATGATTATATTCTAGTCAAATTAAGGTTATGTTGTTTAGATACTATTATTTCCTTGATATTTATTTCACTAATTACATTTGCATCGTCAGGAATTACAGTTTGCTTAATATAATAAAATATGTGTATGTATTTTGGGGTGACATTCACTGAGACCTAAAAGATCTATTGTGCGCCCTTACTTCTACTTAGTTTTTGAGGAGAGTCTTAAGCCTATTCCAGACTTACATACATTTGCTCACAAACCAGTCTTTAAAAACATTTGCCCGCAAACTAAGTAGTTATACATTTGTTTAAAAACATTTTTTTTGACAATCACTTATATATACAAATGTTACAATTGCGTCCAGATCAAAACACAAAACATGTCGCTGAATAGTGATCCAGTGGTGGGCATTTGTGCTGGATATATATTTTTCACTTCACAGAAAAGGAAACAAAAACGTTGGTGGGTACGCGAACTCCTGCAAAACGGAATAGAACATTCTGCAAACTTACTAAGAGACCCGCAGGTCTTCAATTGAACATAGGAGTTTTTTCTTGATTCCACATTGTACTTATACACACAACAATAACTGAACACAATAATGAACCACGAAATTTGAGTGTTACTAGGTACACCACTGATACAATGCAGACCAGAGAATAAACAAACGTTTGTCGTAAACGCGTCCAGACTTGCCTCTTGGCTAGTATGAAAACACGTGCTTCCCACTTTTGTTCAAATGTTTTTAAAGATATGTTTGCAAACACATTTTAAACAGCTTTTATACAAATGTTTAATTGTATGCCGGCAAATGTATGTAGGTCTGGACTAGGCTTTAGAAACTAATAGCTCCTTAAGTACTATTTCCCGAAGGAATTTTAGGATGTCTGCAGGCTTCAACTTATGTTCCTGAATGTTCTTCTTCTATCCAATAATCTCCCATAATAATAATAATAATCTCTAGGATTCTCAAGTGCTGTGCAGTTGGAAAGTATGTGGATGGAGGTTTCTTCTTCCATGCCACGAAATCTACATTCTTCTTCACCCACTATTTTGAGCATTTTCAGGTGCCCATTCAGGCGACAATGTCCCGTTAGGATCACTGGTAAAACTCTTAGCGTAGTTTTACTTTGACTTATGCATTCATTTGATCTCAACAGGTTGAGTCTTCGATTGTATAAGCCCTACTAGATCTTTCCAATGGTCAGGGCTTCACCTATTTCTTCCAATATTACATTGGGGCTGATTCCGCAAAAGGGTTCTGGCCCCCAGAAAGGTATTTCAGCTAGTTCATCTGCTATTTCATTTCCTTCTATTCCAGTGTGTCCTGGAATCCATAGTAAGGAGACTATATTGTTCTCGCCCAGTTCATTGAGTTTGTCCAGGCATTCCTATACCATTTTGGAACTGATTACACAAGAGCTCAGTGCTTTAATGGCTGCTTAACTATCCGACATTACAATACGATAGAATACTTCCACTTTCATTTCCCCCAATACCTAGAATTTCACTTAAATAATTCACACAATTTGGCAACGAAGCACTTCAAGTCAAACATATATACTCAAATAGACACAATTGCGAACGTTGATGGATGTGGTGCGGCAACGGTGTTGTCATTATGACTTCCATTCACACGATCTACAATTCTTCATTTGCGTATTTCACTTGTCATTTGGGGTGTATTGTCATCGCCACGCCGAGACTGGTTGCCCTGATGATGGCTGTTGGCACGCCATCCCATGGTCTACTCTAAATCTTTTTTTTGCAGTGTGGCTATATAGGCCTCGTTACGAGGCCATTATGTCATTAGGCGGATAAAATGAAGGGATGGGTATAGGGGTGTCTTGCATTAGGAACATTCAAAGTGGGTTCATAAATAGAAACGGAGATATTGGTTGTTAAAACGAGATGGAGGTGTTGGGTTGATGGATAATTCAGTTGAAAAGAAAAAAAGAAAAGAAGTGGTTTGTTGAATTTGAATAATTGGTTATTTACATATCGAGAATACTACAATATCTCCATTAACTGTAGGCCGAGTAGCGTCAATTTCTTTTAAGTGGCAGCGTTCGAATGATTTTAATTACTTATGAAGAGAAAACATTAAAGCTCTCGTTCAGGTGAATGAATTGGTTTTGGTCACACGTTCTGTCGTCCTAGTCTTTAACTTTTTACGCCCAAGTCAATATACAGGGTGATCCATGAGAAAACATATTGATTGACAAAGTTACTAGTTGTATAGATAATCTCAATTCAATAACTCCTATACATAGTAACTATTTTATTCACTATCACAAATACACGATTGTCAATTCACTGTTATACAGTGTGGAATCATTATTCTAGAAAATATAAAAAAATGCCGTAAACATAAATGTAAATGTACAGGGTGATTCACGCAAGTATGCCATAGTCGGTGATTTTTTTAATGAAACACCTTGTATATTTGCATATTTCTGAAATCCTCTTAATGAACCGATTCCAACAAACTAAATAATGTATGGTCAATTATGAATTATACAGGGTGACATTTTTAAATTAATGATTTATTACACTTGAAATATTGGTACTTTTTTAAATTAGCTAAATATGGATTTATCAAAAATCTAAGCTAACTAATTATTAGACGTATTTGTATATTAAACAAAACCTGCTACGCCCATGAATTTCATCATAAATACCTAAAAATTGCCTAAAAACGCCGATAATTAGAAAAAATCGGTGAATAATGTGGATTGTTTTAAATCGGTAAATAATGTGGATTGTTTTCTATTCTGTCAGTTGTTGATGTTTTGACAGTTTATAATGAAAAAGTAAAAGCTTTGTCAAACACTCTTTCCTTGTCGACATAACAATGAAATATTTAACTGAGACTCACCGAATTGAGATTTTAATGATGATCGTACCCGATGATCGGGTACATACCTGCAGAAGTCAAGTTGAAGTGGCAAACTTATCTAATAATGTGAAAGTGGATATTTTGTTAAGTGTCGGAGAGAATCCAACTTCAAGTACACGTCAAATTGCCCGTGAAAATAATGTTAGTCATACAACTGTTCTAAGATGTCTTCATAAAGAAAAACTTCATCCCTACAAATCAACTTTTGTGCAGGAGTTAACAGAAGACGATCCAGATCGTAGAATGGATCTCTGCGAAAGATTGATGAATAAGCTGAACAGAAATGAGATAGCTCTTGGTACCATTCTTTTTTCTGACGAATCAACATTCACATTGAATGGAGAGGTGAACAGACAGATCTGTAGATATTGGTCAGCAGAGAATCCCAATTGGATGCGTGAGACACATACCCAGTACCCTCAAAAGGTGAATGTTTGGGCCGGTATCATAGGCGACCATATTGTTGGTCCTATATTTATAGATGGAAATTTGACAGCTGAAAAATATTCAAATATGCTTAGAAATAAAGTTACTCCTGCGTTGGCAAACTTATATCCCAACGCAATAGATCCTAGCTTACCGAACGAAAATGTTTGGTTCCAGCAGGACGGGGCAACACCCCATTATGCTTTAATAGTAAGAACTTATTTAGATGAAATCTTCCCCAATAAATGGATTGGACGAAGAGGTACTATTGAGTGGCCGGCTAGATCGCCAGACCTTTTTTTCTGTGGGGTTATCTCAAGAACAAAGTATATGCAACACAACCAACTAGCATTGTAGACCCCAAAGACAGGATAACTACAGAAATACGGAATATTTCACCTCAAACTTTAAACAAAGTTAAGGAGGAATTCTATAGGAGACTGTGCTATTGCCAACAACTAGGTGGAGAACATTTTGAGCATTTATTTTAATGTATTAAAATCAAATACATCAGGTATTTTATGTATGTGTTTAATAACTGTAAAAATAAAAATTTCCCCCTGTATAATTCATAATTGACCATACATTATTTAGTTTGTTGGAATCGGTTCATCAAGAGGATTTCAAAACTATGCAAATATACAGGGTGTTTCTTAAAAAAAAAACACTGACTATGGCATACTTGCGTGAATCACCCTGTACATTCACATTAATGTTTACATAACGCACAACTCATTTCAAAAGTTGACGTGTCTCGACATTTTTTATAATTTTCTAAAATAATGACATAAAGAATTTTATTCCATAAGTGGTTTCCAAAATACATTCATACATACAACTTTTAAGTTAGAAAACTGTCAACTATTTTAACCTCACTTTTTCCTGATCTTGACGTAATGTTTACAAAACTCATACGCATGTAAACACAATATTTTAGACAAATATAAATTCATAGATCTAGAAATAATGTAAATGATTTCATTTCACCAATGAAATATCGCGTATAAGAAGAAGAAGAATGTATATTGAAAGAAATGTAGGCTTGGTGCAACGGCGCATAATTGGTGGGCGCAATACAAGATTAATTTGTGGCAGCGACAGGGTAAATAGGGTCCATAATCTTAATTAAAAAGTAAATGAGTTTTTACCATCGTTATATTCGTAAAACCTTATTTATTCTCTATACACGAAATTTAATTAATAATTACAATTTTAAATAACGTTGGGTCTAGAGAGTACATTGGCGTAGGCAATTATTGATTAATTTTATTTACTTCTGGTTAAAAAGGAATGTATATTGACTTTAACACCTCTTATGATCATGTAAACAAAAACAAATACTCTAAAACATGAATATTTATGAGCAAGGGGATTGATTATTGAGTTTTTACTAGATTGTAACATATCTAACATAAAATTTCGGCTGATATTCAGCTCAGCCATGCGCACTGGTCATACTAGTTGATTCCTTCTATATTTAGCCGGCTCTACCTTAAGTTATAAAATATCTATTGACCATATTAAAAGTTTTTCGCTCTCAACAGATTTTCCTTTGGCTCTACGGTTCACCAGCACACCCTGTATACTTTTTTTTACATAAAAACTGCAAGAGTAAGTGGTGAATATCATGTTTAATCAACCCTTAAGTTACTTTTTTTAGTAAAGTTATACAAATTTTAAGTAAACAGTGAAAACTACCTCAATTTAAATTGAGTTTATTCAGTTGAACTCGGCAACACTGTGTTAATTTGCCTAACGAAGCTGTTCAGACAAAACCCCTCTTTAGAAGACGAAAGATGTAGATGGTAGTTTATTAAAATAACATTACGTAGGCGAATAACGTTAGTTTTAGATGCAACGTATGCTGGTGTGTTACACGCTGTATATTTAGAGCTCGTCTTCTAATTTACATTTTTGTTTGATCGGCTGTAATATCTTCAAGGGTGATGTTTAAGTGAATTAGAATACTAGCAATGTTCACCACATTGTTATCACAAGCGAATTTAGATTATTTTGAACCGTCCACACTGAATTTTATAATATTTTTTTTTCTGTACACTTTTTTATCACTTAACAATTGATTTTCATGAAAAAAAGGCAAAAATATTGTTTTTGATGAAAAATCGGGACTAAAAATAGCGAAAATGCACCTTTTTTGTGCAGTTTTTCATAACCCACCCTGTATAGTGAACGAAAACCGTAGTGTTCTTGAAATTCCTTTCGAAAAACTCTCCAATTTCGTCCGAAGCATTATTTTCCACGTCAATATTATCTTCTTAATTGAATGTGTGTTATTTTAAGTATCGCTCGGTATCTTCTCGTTGACACTAGTGGTATAATTATGTAGCAAAATAACCGAAAGATATAATTGTGTCCCAGATAGAGGACCGAGCAAGCCGTACCCACACAAAAACCAATTAATCTTATTAGAAAGAGGAGTTAAGCAATGGTAATAATTTTCCCGCGATATCGGATTTTTAATTAGCTGTCAAATATACCAAATTGCATTTGACGCTTAATTATGCTCGTCGATCGATTTGTGGACGAGCTACCAGGGGTGGCGTAGGTGGGTTTTCTTCGTTTGCAATAAGCTACGTATTTATATATTGTATATTGGCTAATAAATTGGATTGTTCGCGAATTGGATTTATTGAGTGGAAGGTAGAGAGCAGTTAGAAGTTGTGGGTCGGAGTTTATTTATAAATAAAGTTTGTAAAGGTTTTATACTGTAAAAGAAAATATAGTTTATCTAATTCCGCTATCAAATGTGACACTTTACATCACTCCTTGACGTTAGGTAACGTCACATTTTTCATAACCTTCATATATCAGTTATGAAAAGTAGTTATGTAAAAACTTTACGTAACTGTTTATGTTTCAACATAGAGATACCACATGAGTTTCAAAGAATAATTTATTAATTAGGTAGGTACTGTCAAAACTGACAATTATTCCATTATTTAAACTGTACAATTAACCCATTATTTTAATTCAATAGTATTTTGAGATTTATACACATTGAAAACATTATTCAGGACACAGTTATTTAAAGTAAGTCAATTTTCTGGGTGAATACATCATAGTAACAATACTTCTAACACCATTTGATTCCACTTCAATATTATCATTGTAATTGAAGATTTTATTGAATATTATGAAAGCGCGGAATTAGATAAAACGTTGTACGTAAACACGTTATGAAGAGAGCGACATTGTTCAACACGCGTAATTTGCAGAACTCGCTAGCGCTCGTTTTGGCAAATATTACGCTTGTTGAACAATATCGCTCTTTTCATAACTAATCACGTAAATATCTATTATTTACGATAAATTGACTCCAATGTTAAAATGTCATATACCTGGAAATGTTATTGTCACTTTGACATCGATAAAAAAGAATATTTTCTTTTGATACAGTTTTTTTTTGCAATAACTGCTTCTACCACTAGGGTAATAAGACAGATGTGACAAATATTTTTAAGTTTAAGGAAGAAAATAATGTTTTGAGGGCTGTAGTTTTAACCAATTATGTCTTGAAGGGTTTTCAGTGTGTCCCGGCCATATAGCTACACATGTCTTGTGTTGCCTATGCATTTAATTGGTTGCAGCAAGAGTTTCCGGACGATCGCTTGGACAGCGAAAATACTCTGCAATTTTACTTAGTTTCGGTGTTCGTTTGTTGTTGTTATGAAAATTTTGGAGGTTATAGTATATAAAATGACCAATACTTGGTCGAATGAAAAGAGTATTGTGTTTATTAATGAAATACATTTACATCCTGAGTTACAGAATGTGAAAACCAGAATTTATAAAGACAGAAATGATAAAAAAGATGGATAGGCAGTTATCGCCGAGGTATTTGGTATATCAAGTGATGAGGCCTACAAAAAATTCAGAAACTTGAGAACTTATGCAAAGAATGAGGTGAAAAAAAAGAAAACCGGTAGTGCTGGCGGTAAACTAGTGAAATGGTAGTTTTAACTTGTTACCAAGACTTATTTCTAGACTTAGGAAACCTAAAGTTTCACGCCTAAAGTCGAGTCCACAATCTACTATTCTTTTTCCTTAACTTTGTGTTTAAAACAATATAAGTCGCTGAGACGCGAATGATTTCATCAGCCATTCTTGCAGGATTGTGTAGCCCGTCTACGAAACAAATTATACAATATTGCCGAGACATATATGGTAGAGCCATATGCTACAATTGAAATGTTGTCATGCTGGCTGTGATATAGTTGCCAATATTGCAGCCACATAGCCACATATTGCACTAATAATATTGCCCGTTTAGGAGGTGCTTTATAGATTCATCACATAGGGCACAAAGTGGAATAGGCTCCTGAGTCGTGTGATAATGACCTGGTGCTGGCGTTTATTTGTGTTGCATCGCCATTTTTGTATGTTGGGTTTTACTTGTTGGAGTTTCAATGTTTTTTGTTTCCACTCAGTTTTCCAATTGTTGAGTATCTGGTAGCAAAAATATTGTTTTTATTCATATCAAGCTGTTTTTTTAAAAAGGCACCCCCTCAGCCTCCTGGGCTTATTGTGGATTCTCCTAACATTCTAACTACAGCCTATTCAGCCAATCCGTTCCCTGTGTTAGCTCATACAGGTTCTTTGCTGGTTGGTTGTAGTCTTCTGGAGTCTTTTGGGGTCTACCATACAGTTTCTGCCTCCTGTGGTCCAGCGTCTCACAGTTACATAATATGTGCAGAGCTCGGTGTCCTTTTTGCATCTTCTGCATGTAAGGTCTCCGTTATACAGCCCTATTTTGTTTGGGTGCTCCTTTGTGGGAAAGATGTCCGTAAGAAGCCCCGTTATGGTGCGTAGTTTTCCTGCTCATGGAGAGCAGTTCTTTCGCTAATTTTTCTGATGGTTTTTTTTATGAATTTCTTCCCATGTATTCCCACGTATTCTTCCAGTGTTTATTGTGTTGTTTTTTTACCCACCCTTTTAACCATGACCTAGTTGAGCATCTGGGAATGCCTTCATATCAAGATTATTATTATTATTATTAATCTTCATCTCCTACATCGTCGTTTCCTTCTTGTCGTCCAGCTATTTCAGACTGAGAGTACTCTCCTGAAATAACAGTTCAATATAACTGATTTGCTGATATTTCGAAGAATTTTTATTTTGAAATTTCTAACAAAGCAGTGGTTAGGTGTGGAAATATGATATAAATGTCCAACTTCCTTAATGATTGGAAATATTGACTCAAAATTCACGCATATATGTAAAATTTTCAGTAATAATATAACAAGAGAGTGAGAATAAATTGAATATAATTTGACAGATTTTTTGAATACTTGTTGCCAGGCTATTTCCAAA